>JBBPKK010000518.1:0-22055 GCA_038089215.1 Tylopilus vinaceipallidus
GCCGCCATCGAATACAATTTTCGTACTAAGGATGCAGTGGCTTATTTCCACCACTTATATCGCAGCGCTCGTTCCGCTCACAGTTGTGTCCTTGGACATAATTCGGCGTTTCATTCAGGGTCGCATCGAGAGGCAAGGGCACCCTCTTCCCCCTGGCCCTACCCCTTTACCATTACTGGGGAATGCTCTCTCCATTAACTTGGAGGAGCCCTTCAGAACTTATACAGACTGGCGAACAAAGTATGGTAAGCACGGTAGCGCACAACTGGAATTCATAGTTCTGATACGTCACAGGTGATATCATGTACATTCGACTTTTAGATATGGAGGTGGTGGTCCTGAACTCACTATCCGTCGCAACGGACCTCCTCGACAAACGATCACAGATATACTCCAACCGTCCGTTTATAGCAACAATTGATCCGTGAGTAACTCTTCTGCAATTGCGATCCGGTGATATGTCCAGACGTTCCGGACTGATAGGTGACTTCATGTTTCCAGGTATGGACATGACTCCGATTTTGCTTTCGCGCAATATGGGGACCATTGGAGGCTGTGTCGACGAATATTCCATCAGACGTTCGGACCAGACGCTGCTGTCAGCTTTCGTCCAATGCAAATTCGCAAAGCGCATCAGTTAGCATTGAATATGATAGATGCTCCCAACGACTATGCATCACATTTCTCTACGTAAGACCATCACAGCTCGAGAGGCCTTTAAAGCGTTCTCAGAATACTGTAGATTTGCTGCCGCAGTCACGATGTCTTCTGTATACGACTACGATACGAGCCCACGCGATGACCCGATGGTGTCAATTGTCAACAATTTCCTCAAAATTTCTATACCGGCGCTAATGCCAGAGAAGGCGATGCTCGTCAAGTTTCTCCCGTTTCGTGAGTGGGTCTAGTATACTAAGGTATAAATTCATTCATCGTCTCCTCTGAAGTGCTGCACGTACCTGACTGGTGTCCTGGGTCTTCAATTAAACATGAAGCGAGAGCAGCCCGCGAGTGGGGCGCCAGGATGATCGAAGAGCCGTACCAGTACACTAAAAAACGGATGGTGAGTCTCGTCTGCCTCGATAGAGAGCAAGCTACAAACGACTTGGTGCCGTCCTAGCAGGAATCCAAGGACTTCAACCCCTCGATGGTATCGGATCATATCACTCGTATGGAAAAGTTTGACGATTCTTACCGTTCCAAATACGAAAGGGCCCTCAAGCACGCTTCCTCAACCGCTTTTCTTGGTGGGTTCGGAGCCTGTGAACCGTGGATGATGAGGCTAATCAGTCGGTTGTAGGTTCTGTAGAGACAGTGCGTCATGCGTGCTGGAGATAAAACTAACACTTATCAATCCCACAGACAAGTTCGCTATTGATGTCCTTTACACTTGCAATGGTCAAGAATCCCCGCGTCTGGAAACGCGCACAGGCAGAAATCGATTCTGTTGTGGGGATTGATAGATTACCCGAATTTCACGACAGAACATCCTTGCCATACATTGACGCGATCGTGCGCGAAACATTGAGATGGCAGCCACCTGCTCCTCTTGGTATGATGATGAGCTTCATACGTAAACAACTTTAATGATAGCCCTGAAGCTGCCCCACATGCCACTGCCACCAGCGACATTTACAATGGTTTCTACATCCCCAAAGGTACTCCAAATGTGTTTGCACGACAAACAGGCTGTGACGTTTGTTTTCTTCGGCAGGAGCGATCGTCTTTGGAAATACATGGTATGCAGTGGATATTACTACTTGACCATCTGGGTATCGTCATTTACTGTATATCCACTTTCAGGGCCATGAGCCGAGACGAAACTCGGTATCCCAATGCAGAAGAATTCATTCCTGAGAGATTCCTAGATTCCGAAAATATGTTAACGGATGACAAAGCCGAATTCCTTTATGGCTTTGGAAGGAGAATGTGTCCGGGTAAGCAGTTGTGTACCATCAATCCGCAGCTCGTTACAATGTATTCCTTAGGTCGACACACAGCCGATGCATCTCTTTGGAGTGCTATCGTTACGATGTTGGCGACATTGGATTTCAATTCAGCCAAAGGCACGGATGGAAGGGATGTCCTATTCGAAGCCAAGTTCACGAACGGCATGGCCCAGTAGGTTGCATTTACCCGTCCCGGACTGCCTTGATTGTGATTCGAACTCTCTCTTTCCTAGCCATCCGTTGCCTTTCCCCTGCTCTATCACTCTCCGGCGACACATTAGCCGGGCATCCCTTGACACTGGTTCTCATCAGTAGAAGAGTATGGAGTAGATGTATATTGCTGTTGTCTTCTTCACGGGATTGCTCGAACATCTCTGCTTTTGTGTACTTGAGGCTAGCGCGTACGGCGGGGATGCGGCCCACTGACAACGCCGGGTCATCCTCCTTGGTGATCGACTGGCTCCTCCCAGGCGCTGCATGCCAATGATAACCCGGCTGACGAGTCAGTGACGGGTTGAACATTCAGCCTGCTTCTAGTCTCAGCCTCTGAGGCGGCACACTCGGTCCACACAGGCCCACCAAGTCTCGGTGTCCATCACTGGCAAGAGTGTGTTGACCAATCACTGGGTCGGCACACAGCTTCCGGGGGCGACGTGACGCCGCTGCACGCGAGGCGAGGGTTGGGCTGGCGGCGGTTGAACACACGCTCACCGACTAGTAATCAGCAAGGACGCGTCGGGTCCTGGCTGTGGCAACCATCGTTGCGCTGCACCTTTTTTTTTTTTCCGCCGGCGACAGCTCCCGTTGGCGTCTGAACGCGGGGACACCTCCAGCGCACCGTCCACGACTCGAGGGGTCCCTGCAATGCTTCGCCGGTAGCGGTGCGATGCCGTTATTGGCTTGGACGACCTCGAATGCCTCCATCACGACGCATTCCCCTCTCCGACGCGGCATGCTGAATGATGACGCTGACACCGCTCTCTCCGAGTCTGCAGTGTCACGGCGTCGCCCTGGACGGCGATGCGCGACAAAGATCATGGCGGTGCATTTTCAAGATGGTGCTTACCCGAGTCACGTTGACGATTATCCCCTGACAACCTGCCTCACCATGTACGGCAGGCGCCGCCAGCGCGAGGCTGTTTTTTGCGCGAACCTCATCTGTCAGCAAATCGTGAGCACTCCCGTAAGTAACATGCACACGTTCCATCACATGTTTACAGCGAAGAACATTCCATTGCAATAGTATGAGTCGTATACAGACCAGATGGAGGATATGTGAGAGAGAGGGAAAAAAGAGGAAATTAAACACACGAGAAGCATGAAAAGAAATGTCAACACGATCCGGGACAGGGTACTCATGTTCGACATAAACAGAATTCGGGTGAGTAAGAACATCCAATCGAATGCACGCGGTTTTGACCATCCGCGGTCCACCGAAATCCCTAGACCGCCTGAAACGCATAGAAGAACAGAAATCATGAAGGAATATACCCAAAGCAAGAAGCGAAAAAGAACACCACAGATGTCGTTTTCTTTCATTCCTATCGCTACACAAGTGATGCAGGCTGTGATTCCAAACGTTGAAATCAAAGCCGGATGTGATTAATAACCGAATGAGTGTAAGGGTTGCATGACATGTGTAGAAACAACTATAATTCCAAAAAGAAAAACAGTGGGATGTGCGACAATGATGGAGAGAGCGAGATGGATGGTATATGACGGGGATGATATAGAAGCTCACCGGAAGCACGAACGGGCAAACGACGACCGGCGACGACCCACGCGCGCGCGCGAACAGGGGGGGGGAGCACAGCACAGGTGATGAGGTGGGAGATACAGCTTGAAGGGGGGACAGTGAAAAATAAGGTGACGACGATCCATGATATAATAGGTCTATAAATACCACGATGCTCAACCCAACGCAAATCGTAACGTGCTCGAGGTGTTATTTCCATCGTCGGCCGGTTGCTCTACGGCCGGTGTCCGGGTATGCACCTGTGGATGGAGCGGAAGCGCAAGCGCATTCTCTGGGACGGCCGTCGACACGGATCCTAATCCAAGCTCGTACCACGTCGGTTCGGGAGCGTGTGACGCACCACCCACGGCACCGACACTGTCGGCCTCGAGCATCGAGTACAAAAAGGAGGTCCATTCACCATGCGTAGGCGGGATATGCGGCGGTGGGGGATTGATTGGCGAGTCGACAGACATGGGAACGATCCCCACGTCAGCGTTGGGGTGGCGTTGTGGGACAGGAGAGAGATAGAGCGGGGGTCCCATGCCGTTAGTGGCAAAGGATGTGGAGCCACTCCATTCGCTCAGCCGTTGGCGATCTGGGGGTGTGCCGCGACCCATGAAAGCGCGGGGAGGCTCAGAGAGCAGAGGGACGTGGAGGGAAGACAGGGGTGGAAGCACGAGCGCGGTCACTAGTGGAGGAGGGAACGCATGAGGAACGGGGGTAAGCGGGCGCAAGGTGTGGTCAAGAGGGGAAGCGACTGAACGTGGCAAGACAGGTGGCTCTGGGGAGACAGATGTCGCCAATCTATCCACTTGCATGGCCTCGGATCGGTGATCGATCTGCATCACGACGGGAGGAGGTGGGTCAAGCTTTGGGGTATCTGCAATGACCAAAGCCTCGACCGCTCCGAGAGTGGCTTCGCCTTCACGCTCGGTGTCGGGCTCTGGGGGATCGTCATCGTCCTCGTAGTCGTCGTCGTCGTCGTCCTCCATGTCGACGTCGGGATCTACCCACTCAGGGTCGTCGATGGGCCAGGCGGGATCAGGGTCATCGTGGTCGTCGTCGAAGGGGGAAGGCTTGCGGGAAGCGGAGGTGGCATCCCAGGAGGTGGACGAGTACGTATAACTGGCTGGGGTATACAGGCGGAATTTAGTTTGTGATGGGGGCGCAGGGCCGAGGGAAGGAGTGCCTGAGGAGGAAGTGGATCGGAGACCTTGGGAAAGGGAGCGGGCCTGTGATTCGACGAGTGCCTTGATATAATCGATACCGTAGCGACGCAATCTGGGGAAGAAGAGTGAGGAAATGACATCATCTAAATATATATGGAGGCGGATCACAAAGGAATGGCAACGGTACAGGCGTATTTGGAAGGGGCGATTAAAAGGTGATGTACGCACAAACAATCTACACGCTCCTGACAAGCTAGTTTCCATATATTGATCTCACGATCACGGACAAACACAGGATTTGGAGGTACATAAAGTTGTTGTGGAAATGAATGAAATTGGTCTTGAAGCTCTAATGGCTGTAATTGGGGTGGGGACGGGGGTTGACAAGGGGATGGTAATTGTACGGCCAAGTCAGGGTCGAACTGGGGGTGGAGAGCGTCGAAAGGGATGAGGGCATCGAGTGCAGGATCTAGGGATACGGGGTGAGGAGGTGGCGGGGAGGTGAACGGCTGGGAGGGGAGTGGGACGGATGGGGCGGGATCAGGGGGGGAAGGGATGGGGAGGGGGTCTATGGACACGGGGGGCGGGAGGGGCTCGTGCGGAGGGGAGGGAAGAGGCTGTCTGTCGTGGCCGGGGAGGGACGGAGACGACTCGGGGGACGGGGTGAGGGGGGTGAGGGGTGAGGGCGACGAGGGCGACGAGGGGGGTGGGATGGAGAGCTCAGGGATGTCGTTGGCATGCTGCTCAGAGGGGTCCTTGATCGGGTCGAGGACGGTGGTGGCGGTACTGTGGGGGCTGTGGAATGGGTGAGCGAGAGGGGAGGGAGGAAGAGGGGATGCTTGCCAGTCGGGGGCCTGGGTGCGGTTGGGGGTCAAGGGGGCGAGGGGGGGCGAGGAGGGGCGCTTTGGGCACTGGGCGGGGGGGAGTGGGCGGCGGGGGATGTTCTCCTTGCGACGCTTGCGGGGGCGGGGGCGGGGGGAGAAGGGGAGGCCATCGGGGTCGAGTGCGAGACGCTGGCGCTTGAGGGCGCGGAGGGCGCGGGGCGTGAGCTCGTTCTCGGGGTCGTCTGAGGAGGAGTCCTGGTCGGTGTCCTGGTCGCGCTGCTGGGTGCGCTGGCGGTGGAGCCTGGAGGAGCGGCGGAGTGCGAGGGAGAGAGCCGCTGCAGCCATAAGAAACCATAGAACACCGTGGGCGGAATTACTTACAATAAAATAAATTTCACCTCCAAAAAAAGACTTTGTCAACAAAACGCGTCAGCGTGCACGGACCACCCACGTGACATGCCCCATCGGCCCGTTTCCGCGAGCCTCGCTCAGGCACGACGCGCTCCGCCGAGATCCGTCGGGCTGCGGCCAACGTGCAGCGCATCCGGCAGCCACAGCGGCGATGCACGCCAGAGAACACGGAGGGCCGACCCTGTGCCTCGCTCGCAATGTGGCAGTTGTCCCTTCGCCCTTCGCCCTTGATTTGTTCGCTTCTGTAAACAGTGATGTGACCTCGCTAAACCCGTTTGGCAGGTTATGTCAGGGCATTCCCCCCCACATAAAATCTCTCCCGTCCTTTGACAAACCTCGACCGAACAGCGCCCACGTCTATCCGCAATGCGTCTGTCTCTTGCTCTCGTTGCCGTGCTCTCCGCAGCTTCCTCTGCCCTTGCCGCGTCCATCCCGCGTGAGGCAAGTCCCATGCCCGCTGTCTGCCCTCTTCGCACGCTCATCCCCTCTCCAGCCCGCACCAGGTCTCCCCGGCGTACGTCCTGCTCTCTTTGCCTTCTCCACTGACCTTGACGGCCCACTCAGGCCATCCGTGTCCGCGGCCCCCCCTCCGGCCCACCAGATTACTAAGCTTAGGTTCGCCTTCCGCACTCCACGTCCTCCCAGCCGTGACCTCCCCTCCAGTCGTCCGATCAAAATTCCAGCGGGCTTTGTGTGGGTGTTAGATGGACGGTCGGATATCCCAATGCTTGTGTTTCTTCCTCGCTCGAATAATTATTATGTCCAACTTTCCCCCTTCGTTATCTTCCCTGGTATCATATCTCGTACGATCCTATTCCTTGTCACCATCCCCTGTATACTGTGCGACGTTCGTTCGAGATGAATTCGATCATGTTGGCCACGATCCCGCCCGCTCGTGTGTCCTGCCTCACAGCGATGTGCCTGTCATCCACATGCTTTTCGCGCACTGCTTCTGCCAAGCGCGCCACCCAGTTCCAAATCAGGAAACGCTCAAGGAACAGAAATGATCAATAATACCTCACGTGCGTCGGTGATTTTTCATTTTACGTAACAACTCTATGCGCGAACACTGGCCCCTTCTGGATCGCCTTTGACCGTTCTCCATGTCCGAACAGCAACCTCCCCCCCTCCATGCATCCCAGGCTGATGTCTGGTTCCTCAAACACATCTTCTTCGGACACGGCCAACACCGCCGTCCTGTCAAAATCATCACTCAGAACTTCAACGGGTCGGTCTCATAACTGTTCCCGCTCCTGCCTTCTCTCATCCTCCAAAGACCATGTTCATTTATCGCTATTTGTGCGTCGGTTGCCGCTGGCAGATAACCTTCTTCTCACTGTTTGGGGCCCAGGCAACATCCTCATTCTCCGCGGCCAGATCGAGATCCTTCCCCATGACCGCATCACCGTCTCCTACGAATTCCTCTCCCAACTCCTCGGCGAGTATCTCTTGACCAACTGTCCCGACATCGACATCTCCCGCGCCTTGTCAATCATGCCCACTACTACCAGTCAGTCGCCCCTCGTTCCCTCGTCGCGTTGTCCCTTATTCATCCGTGCCTGTCCTTCTATCATTCCACCCTTTTCATTCCTGGTATCCCCCCCGTCCCTGGCGCCCTCACCCGCATCCAGAGGGCCTCGACCTCAACCCACAATTTACAAGCATCACCGCCTTCTCCCCTGCCTCCGATGTCGGCGAGCTTGACCTCTTTGCGCGCGCCGGGATCCCGCTTGTCCATGGCTGGCTTGTCGACCCACACAGCCCTGAGGCAGACGTCATGACCCACGTCCGGGACTATGACACCGCCGTGACCTTGATCGCAGACGCCGACTATCTCACCGAGGGCAGCTTGTTGGGCAACGTGGAACGCGACAGCTGTGGCGCCGGCCCCCGCGAGGAGGCGGCGGTGGCAGGGCCAAGCAGTCAGGTTGTGACAAGTAACGCAGTCGCCGATTCGAGTTCTAGCGCTGGGGCTACCCGAACCCACCCTAGCACCAACCGTTATTCCGATGAGGACAGGCGCAAGATCGAGCAAGGTCCGTCGTCCGTTTTACCATATTCCGCGATTCACGCTTCTCTCTAGCCATCGTCGCACAACAGTTCTTGGACGCGACGAAATCGCAGCTCACGTACCATGGCCTGTTTCAGCTTGCATCGACCCTCCAATCCGGGTCGCTGGCCGCCCTCTTTCGCAATGCTCACCTCTCCGTCGTCTACAAATCCCCCGGTGCAAGCTCAGGCGCGGTCACACCTCACTCCGACCCGAACCTGAATCCTGTTGCTGGTCCCAGCAATCACCCCAGCAACAGTGCCAACGACGTCAACCTCACCGCCAGCCCAGAGCGTGCCCAGGAGCCTGCTCTCTATGCCCTCGTCACCGACGACGTCTTCTTACAGGAGCCCTCCATCGTCTGGGAACGTCTCGAAGACGTCGACGGCGGCTGGTCGACGTTTGTCGATTCCGATTTCCACCGAGCCGTACCAGTCGGCGGGGACGTGGCAGGCCAGACGGCTGAGGCAGCGCTGCGGCGGTTCGAGATGGAGGCAGGGTTGTGTGGAGTAGAAGATCCGGCCGAGTGAGTATCTTCGTGGCGTTTCTTGTATCTGGCTTCGACGTTCTCCTCTGACGTTCTTTCGTTCCGTAAATTTCTTATCGCGTCCGCGTGCTGACGTATCTGACAGTCGAATCCTCGCGCGACAGCTTCAAGCAGAAGAAGACGAACGCGCCCGGCAAATTTACGAGCGCCGTCAGCAAGCGGTCGTGCAACGGCGCGCAGAGGAAGAGGAGCGTCAGCGGCGGAAAAAGGAGAGCAAGTTCAAGGGGAAGAAGATCAAGGACTGTGTCGTCATGTAGGGGTCTTCTTCGTCATACCCGATATATATTCCGTGGCGTCCGTTTCACAACGGGCGGTCTGTCTCGCGGCGGGTGCAGCCAAACGGCCCTGGTTCTGATATCAAGGCACGGAGATGAGTGGTGCAGGGCCGCCAACGGAGCGGTCAAGCATCTCGTGGCGAACACGCTCAAACTTTTCGCGTACGTGTCTCACATGCGTTGTAGGACGTAAGCGACCCAGTCGAATAACGATGCGACACGCGACGCCACGATGCTCATACAAGAAGAGCAAGAACGCATTGCACGTGGCGTGCTACGATTACCGTGGCATCGCACGGTAGCAAATGACCTGTACAGAGGTAGGTGCCAACATCGACGGACGAAACGCTTCGGAGATGGTTCTGATTCCGATAACCACGCGAGCAAGAGAAGGAAACACGTCCGCACCATCTCGTGCGTCACACGTGGGACATGAATAGCCGACACGGACGGGGGGCACGCTGCCCCACAGTGGCGATCAGAGGGGAGCGAACGGCAGTTGCACAATGCCCAGACACCCAATGATTCCGATCTGGGAGGCTGGGCCCTGCAGTGCCACTTTTGTTGGCTCCTTGTGATCGCCGTGGTATGTGTTGGTTGGATCATGCCGAGAACGCCCGGAGCTTGTAAAGGCTATGTCTGTCATGTTTTTTGTGTTTGGATGTCGTGATTATCGCCGTTGGCGGTACCGAGATTGTGCGCGCATGACGGTAGGGAACCGTAGGATGACGATAACGGCGCTGTATGTAAACGCGAGCTTCGCGTCTTCGACCAACTCGCACGACGGGGTCGCCCCAGCGTCATCACGTTACTCGCGAAGGCAGGGTCATCCGATATGATAGAATCATAGCGTTTTGTTAGCTTGGTGTAAAGAAGCACTTGTGACTGGGCGGTTGAGATCAAGGCTTGTAGTAATGTCAATCATGTCGTGATGCTGGCACCGATGGGCAAGAACTTGAAGTTTGGAATGGACAATATTATGCGGTTCGTGTTGTGGCATCTTCCGTGTTTTTATGACTCAATGTGCTGTCGGTCTTGGCTAGGACTGTCTATGATGGCAACCAATTGGCCTAGGTGGACAAGGGAGTATTACTAGGAGTTGGCATGGGCTCACAGGTTGGTAGTCATCATCATTCAGCATCTGTTTTTCAGGCCTACAGGAAGGATGTTGATTGCATGCAGACTAGTACTCTGACCCTTGGCATCTCACATGATCATTAGCACTTGCAGCTTGATATATCACCCTTGATGAACTACAGTGTTTTGTTACTGGACAACAGGTGTGTTTGAGCTGACTAGCTGCTAGGTTGAACCACTAAGAAGTCTCCACCCATCTGTCCAGGCCCCTGGCTTGCATCCAGCCAACACTCTTGCAGGGGGAGGGTGGGAATTAAACTACTGCAGCTTAGCCTCCACACCATCACTCACTGGTGCATCCATAATGTGCTTTCTATCTCATACCTCCCCTCACCTTTTATGCACTGTCTTGTCTACTATAAGTGGCAAGTAGGAAATGGGTGAAATATACTACAGTGGCATAAAGCAGGGAAAATCTACAATGCAACTTCAAACTATAGAGATCTAAACAAGACTGAGTGACAAGGACCTTGCTGGGATAACAGCTTAGCATAAAGTTCAAATATTTCCATTTTGCCATTTAATAGGAAAATTCAGAGTTGACTAAAGTTCACACCATTTGTCACACTACACTAAAGGTCACACTGAACCACACTGCATCCCCCTTTCCACCATATAAGGTGTAATATGAAACAAGCCTTGAGCTCTGGCTCTTAGGCTATTCACTAGATCTTCTGGACTAAAGGGGGACTGAGTTGGTATATTAAGTTCAAGGGAAAAACTCCAGGAGAACCAGATTGGGTTCCCTGGCTTGCATTCAGCCTTTATATACTATTCTACATGTTTGTACCTATTGTACTCTAATCTACAGATTGTATGTAGGAGTGCACCACATTGTTATGCAAGGTATGATGTAGTGCAAGTGGTTAAGAGAAGCAATACAAAGTCTTCATGCTCACAAGTTGCTTGCTATTGTAGAGCTAATGACATTTGCCTTGGAGAGAATACTAAGAGAGATTGCAGGCCAATCACTCAAAGAATGCTAGATACTATGTTGGATTGTGCAGATTTAGCTGGGGAGTCCCTGAATTAATCTAGGGGCTTTATATACATTCTGGGTACTTTAGGGGCAGTAGAAAAAGGGCTAAAAAGGAAGATGCTGTGGAGAAGCATCAGAAACTATAAGAACCATCAGGGTGGTGTCCATAGCATCAGAAGGTTTCAAAAGAAAAGAAATGGTAACTAAGAAATGGCATAGCCAATGTGCCATGCAATGAGAACAAAGAGAGAAAGAGATAGACATACAATATGGATAAGGATGATCCACAGGGCTTTGAGGGTAGGGAGGATAAGTCCAAGAAGATATGCATGTATGACTAGATGGAGAGGAAAGCATGGAAAGAAGAGAAGGCAAAGAAAATGTAGCACACATAAGGTGAAGCCAAAGTTCCATTTGACCCTCTCAACTCTGGAGTTTTGAAGTTATATCAAGCTGACAAAAGAACATGTGCAAGCTTATGTAAGCCCATGTATATGTGTGTCATGAGCATGCATCATAGCAGAGCATCATAGTATACAGCTCATCCCTGTCTCAGCTTACACTATGAATATATGGGATTAGAAAATCAATAGAGTACAAGTAGTATATAAGCAAGGGACTATTATGCAAGGTACAATGTAATGCAAGCTACAAAGCGAAGCAATATGAAGTCTTCATGTTCACAAGTTGCTCACTGATGTAGAGCTAATGATGTTTGCCTCAAAAGGGATACTAAGAGAGATTGCAGGCCAATCACTCAAAGAATGCTAGACACTATGTATAATTGCATAGATTTAGCTGGGGAGTCCCCGAGCTAATTCATAGTCCTTATATACATCCTGTGTACTTTAGGGCTAGTGTAGGAACAAGACAAACAGAGAAAATGCTGTGGAGAAGCATCAGAAACAGTAAGAACCGTTGGGGCAGTGTCTGCAGCATTAGAAGGTTCCAGAAGGAAAAGATAGTAGCTAAGGGATAGCACAGCCAATGTGCCATGTGATAAGCATGAAGAAAGAGAGAAACAAGCATACAATATGGATGAGAGTAACCCATAGGGCTTTGAGAGTGATGAGGAAGAATCCTAGGATGGATAAGTGTACATACAGTTGGAGAGGGAAGAAAGGGGAGAAGAATAGGCAAAGAAAATGTAACAGGGACTAGTGTCCCCTAATAATAGCAACTCTTGTCTGTCTCACAACTTGACTCTCTTTTGCTTGATTAGTAAACATTTTCACATGCTCACATCACATGCTCCAACAAGAGTTATGAGCCCTATGCTTTAATCCAGTGGACACAAGAATTCAAATCAAATCAACATGTCAGGCAGTGGGGGAGTTACCCCTATGCAAATCTCAAGCCCTCAGAGCCAAACAAACATGGCTCCACCTTCACAAGGCTCACTGCTCCCTTTGCTGCCAGGCAATGCCTTTGCCAGTTCCCAAAGTTTGATCAGTGAAGAATGATAATCCAAGCTGCTCTTGTAGCAGGTGGACTGCAGACAGGATGAAGGGGATGTGATGGGTTTGTCCCCAGAGAGAGCAGAAAGAGAGATACAATCAGAGAGACTGGGGCTTACTGTCCTGAGTGCAGTAGGTTGTGAAATGGTGGGTCTGGACACTCCTGGGTGGAATGCAGGACTGGCCAGATCATAAGGAGCATGATAGACCAATGGGATGGTTGAGAACAGCAATGGTGATGGTGGAAACAGATGGGATGGTTCAGATGGTAAGTGGAAAGATATATTGTGTATGTAATAAACAGCCCTTTATAGTCTGTGCACACCCAGGACTGTACAAACAAAGAAAACAAGAAAGCGGTGAAACATACATACTGTCTGGTGAATAACAGTAAACCTGTCTGAAGCAACAGGTGAGGTCAGTAGAAATGAGGGAGGCATGATACGCTCTTCCCAAGGGATTCAGAGTACAAAGATGAGGTTCTGTACTTTTTAGGACTTAAAACCTACTAATTCTGAGCTGGAACTGGGTGTTCCAACAGCTCAAAGATGTGTTGGGGTGATATACAACCTCTCTGACAGGTTTGAGAGATACAATGGTGATGGACAGTGGTAAATGGTGGTGGAAATGGTGGTGGAACAGTAGAAACAGTGGCAGTGGTGGTTGTAGATGTTGTTGAGCGTTGGTGAGGTTGTAAAAGATATATTCTTATGTACATATGTAGGTACACCAGTTTATAGTCCCAAGCATTCCTGAGACTGTAAAATGCATGAGAGAGAAAGAAAAGAAGCTCTAAGTATGTTCTGTTGGACAGATACATGACAGTGGTGCTATTCTACAGAGTCCATGATAGAAATATGAAGCAGAAACACTTACTGACAGGGACAGGACATCTTGCAGGCTTGGGATGGTCTTTTTCAGCCATGGAACGATGGTTCTGTTTGGTTCAACTGAGCGGTAAGAGACAGGATGAGATGGGATGTGTGTGGCAGATGGTGGAATGTGTGTGGGATGTAATGATGAGGTGACATGGAGGATAACTGGCTGTCAGAAGCTAATGAAACAGGGGATTTCAGTACTAGGGAGCCAGTGCTCCCTACACCGGGTGAGACTGGTATGGGTTCAGTGAGACTGGTGAGTGCAGTGTGGTCCAGGTGTACAAGTATGAAGTGATAACAAATAGGAATAAAAGATAAAAGATATAAAAACTCACCTGCAAGACAGCACAGATGGACAGACATGAGGGATGATGGCAGCAGACACAGTTTGTGAGGGTCTGGTATGTGTGGTAGGTCCAGTAGCACAGGAAATTGAGTCTGGTGGATCCAGATTGAGTGCACATGAATGTGGTCATCTGGATGGCATGTCAGATGATCTGAAAAGGTAGGAATATACTATTTTCAACTGTAGGGAAGCATGGCTCCCTACATTGGATTGGGCCAGCCAGCAACCAATCATGGTGTGAGCCCAGCTACCATGTTGCCATCATATATGACAGCAACCATACCTAAATTGCCAAAGCTTAGTGAAGGCAATTATATGGCTTGGCATGTATGGGTCAAGACTACCCTAGAAAGGAAAGATGTATTTGATGTTGTGTCAGGTGAATTCCCATGGCCCATTGGAGATTGTGTTGCTGAAGGACATTGGGTCCTGAAGGACATACTGGTGAAAGAGGCTGTTTTCAGTGCCATTGAGGACTACCAGGTGGACAGCATGGATAATATAGATGCTGCCACCATGTGGAAATCCCTTTGAACCTCATATGAACCACTGGGATCCCAATCTGTCATTGATATGAAAGCCAAACTCTACAACCTATGTGCCCCAGAAGATTGTAATATCAAGGATTACATAAGGGATCTCAGGGTCTTGAAGGATTGGTTAACTCTGGCCAGGCACTTGGTGACCAATAGAGAGTTCAAGGATGTCATTATTGCACACCTTCCAAAAAGTTGGGAAGGATTCACATCTGGCTACCTAGACTACAAAGGAGGCCTCAGAGGTAACTCACAAGCCCATGCTATGACTTTGGGTGAGCTATGCTCCATCCTACATGATGAAGAGAAACACCACCACAGGTCTACATGCAAAACTGCTTACACAAGTGCTTATCAAAGTCACAGCATGCCAAACATGGTAACTCCAGCTATGTATGCTGGTTACCACACACAAGTCATGCTGAATTTGTGGTTGGACCAATCACAAATCATGTGATTGCCACCATAAAGGGAAATTGAAGTGCAAGTACTATGAACAGTTTGGGCATAAGATCACAGAGTGTTGGAAGAACTCTGCCAATAAGGGCAAGGGATGGGTTTCCAAAAATAAAGAGAAGTACAAAGGGAAACAGAAGGACTATAAAAGAAAGGGGAAAGCCACAGTCACCCAGGCTAAAATAGCTGAAATTGCTTCTGACTTGTCATCAGACTCAGAGAGGGATGGAGGTACATTAGGGAAAGGATTTACTATAAAGATGTATATTTCTGATGTGGATGTAGAGGCCACCAAGGCCACATTTTCTTGTTACTTGTGGATCGCCAATTCCAGAGCTACAACACACATATGCACACACCACACTGTGTTCTCAGAATTTACAGTGGTTTTCAAAATGGTGTGGAAAATTGACTGAGATTTTGAGGTGGCTGTGGAGGGACCCCGGGTGCATCTGAATGGTCACATGCAGGTGCTACTAGATGAGAATGTGTCAGACCACCTTCCAGCTCCTTGCCTCCAGCCATGTCATCGTCTGCACCAGTAGCTGCTCCTCTGGAGACATTGTATGCATTTACCATTGCCCTAACTGTCTACTTGATCCTCAAGGACAAAAAGGGCAAAGGTAAGGTTTCTGCCATGAAGGAGGGGAAATCTACCAAGACGAAGGAGCTTCTTTTCGCTCTTGCAAATGGGAATTATCTCCTTTTTTTAGAGAGCATTCTCAAGAAGCATGGACATGATAACTACAAGGTCTCTGAGAGAAAACTGTTTCCTTTCAAATTCATACCGCCAAAAGCTAAAAGGTAGTTGCTTTGTTGTTATCCAAGCATCTATTGATGAACATTTTGCATAGTCAAAGTATTACCAATGCCATGGATGTTGACAATGAGGCAGACTATCAGGAAATGGTAAAAAAGATTCAGAGCACCAATTCTGGAACTACAAAAATTTTTGTTGACATGAAGGACGTTGAAAAGCTTCTTGCAGATGGTTTGGATGATTCTGACTCAGTGTCTGCTGCTGATTCAGATGACCAGGTATTTCTTTTCCCCCTGTTGATTTCTGACTCAGAACATACACAGAAAACATCACATCATATGTCATTGGACATGTGATATGCTCGCTGGCGGGTCAAGCTACAAAAGCTCTATAAAAATGAGCATGATAAAGGTTTCATGTACATTGGGCCCCTTGGTGCCATTTCGCTTACACCTGCCATGATTTTGGACTGGTGCCATGCATTGGTATGTTACTCCATGTTCTGTTTCTTTGAATATACAATATATCCTGACGTGTTCCAAAAGGAGGAAGGACAAGCCACACTGCAAATTCCACCCAATCTCAAGTCTTTCAACATGGCCAACAAGACACCGACTTTACATCCTGCACACAGAGCTCAAGCACAGCTCACTGTTCTGACATTTTTGAATTCTGATATCAGCTTACTTACCTTTGTTCTTCTGCTTCAAATGCTCACAAATTCAGGCCTTCTCTCATCTGCATCCAAGTCAGATGCTCGTACTCCTGGATCTTCTCAGACTATTGCAACTCTGGCTACTCCTACTCAAGCATCCAAGCTTCCACAGCTTCTTCCATCTCCAACTCAGCTTTTGCACTTTCTCCACTATGCAGAGAATAATCTCAGTGTTTGTAATGCTACCATACACAAGGGACGCCTTGAACTAGAAGGTATTGGTCCTGACATTCTTGCTGACATTGACAACAATGTCTTGGCAAATATTGGAATTCCCAGGGGAGATATCATCCAGCTGAAGAAAGGTAGTTTGGGTTGGTGGAATAGTCCTGATGCAAAGCACAAGCAGGGTCTGAGCAATCCGTTTTTGCCCTGTAGCAGTGAAGAATCATGCCCAGCCAAAAAATAAATTGCCTATGGGAAGCATTTCCATGATGGTGGTGGAATGCAGTTTACAGGTCCTCCAATGAGAGCTGATGATGATGTGGATCCAATGAAAGATTATGATCTCTTTTATCAGTGCGAGGTACAGAAGCAGTGGCTGCCTGTGCCAAAAGGTTTCACCATTGATAAGGAGACTGAGGCTGAGGATGACGTTTTTACACATTAGTTCACGATACATCCCTTTCATGACTTGCACTGCTAATATGTTCAATGGACAGTTCATGCATAGGGATAACATAGCAATATTGGAATGACAAACACATTGCGACTGGTGTGCAGACTGGCACAGTACAACAACAATACATTTGAGTCAACTACAAACACCAAGTAATCTATGCTATGTAACCAGAAGCTCTGAAATATCCAGCTGCCCTTTCTGGCATAATACTCTGGCATGCACAAACAATTGCCATCACTGACAAGTCATCCGAGTGCCAGCACAAATATGTTTTGATGGTAGAAAACGCTTGTTCAATTGGATTATAGTTGGGGGAATACGGTGGCAGGAAAACAAGTTTACACACTAAAATCATGTCAATCAAAAGTCTGAAGGGTAAGCACTACTTACAATGCATGTCTTCAACCAGCTCTTGCACTTCCTCACTTTGGTGAATGCAACAATTGTCCATGACAAGGACACTGCGCGGACCTGGATACGGGTTGGTGAATGGCATCTATCAAGCAGATTAGGGACTAGAAAATAAGAATGAGAGGATACATACCACATTATCTTTCAAGAAGCACAAAAATCACTGTCCATTAACAGGTCCCTCAATGATATCATAGGCAATGATGCCATCCAGCGTGATGGCAGGAAGGATGGAATACTGAACTCCATGAACAAAGGGCTTTTGCACATGGCAATGTTGTCCCCACAATGAGCGGCCATAGTGATGACAGGACATATGCTTGTCTTTTGCAGCTTCATCAATGAATACAAGCATATTCACATCTGGTACCTCTGCAGCTATGCAATTCATGTACAGGGCATGTGTCTCCTCATTTCATTCAGCAGCAGAGGCAGAAATAACTTTACGAGTGAGTCAGAGATGCTGAATTGTTCGAAGCAGAGTGGGGATGGTAGCATATTTACCACATTTAGTCCAGAGCTCATGCTGGAGCTCATCAAGGTAGAATGCTGAATGACAGCTTGTAAGAATGCAACATCAGTGAGGTCAAGGATACAATGGCATCCAATGACATGAGAATAGGTGTGAGGGTTGTGAATGACACCATAGGTAAAATAGTATTTCAGTGTCTTGTAAACAAGCAATTTCTTGATGCTTAGAGTCCTACAGATATCCCAGATGCCATATCCCTTCTCGTAGAGAGTCAGAATGTGAGCTTTGAGGTTGACGGTGAAGAACGTTAATCCAAGCTGCTCTTGTAGCAGGTGGACTGCAGATAGGGTGAAGGGGATGCGATAGGTTCGTCCCCAGAGAGAGTAGGAAGAGGGATACAGTCGGAGAGGACTGGGGCTTACTGTCCCAAGTGTGGTAGGTCGAGAAATGGTGGGTCCGGACACTCCCGGATGGAATGCAGGACCGGCCAGGTCATAAAGAGCGTGATAGACCAATGGGATGGTCAAGAATGGCGACTGCGGCAGCGGAAACAGACAGGACGGTTTAGATGGTAAATGGAAAGATGCGGAAAGATTTATTTAGTATGTAATCCACAACACTTTATAGTCCAGGCATTCCCAGGACTGTACAAACACTTAAATGAAGAAACTGGGCAAAAGTACATAGTGTCTGGGTGAGACCAGTATGCGTCTGGTGAGACCGGTGAGTGCAGTGTGGTCCGGGTGTATGGGTACGAAGTGATAACGAATGTAAATGATCATAGAACAATATAAGGACTCACCCACAAGACGAGACAGACGGATGGACATGAGGGACAATGGCAGTGGACATGGTTTGCGAGGATCCGGTACGTGTGGTAGGTCTGGTAGCGCGGGAAAGTGGGTCCGGTGGGTCCAGATTGAGTGTGCGTGAATGCGGTCGTCCGGACTGCCTGTAGGATGATCTGAAAAGGTGGGACTATACTGGTTTTCAACTGTAGGTAAGCACGGCTCCCTACAACGGGTAGCAGGCGCATGGGGTGTTGAGAACCACAGCACTGTATGAAAGTTTCTGAGCAATTTCTCACACACACCTTCACTCAGACACACTTGGGGTCCTCCCACAGCCACCTCAAGTTCTCAAATCAATTTTCCACACCGCTTTGAAAACCGCTGTAATGAAAATGATACCAGTCAACTCGGAATTACTCCCTGCATGCATCCCGGTTGGACTGGTAAAAAAACATGCCCATCTCAAAAATCCGAAATCGCAAATGCCAGTGGGATGGGATTTTTGAATTCTTGAAATGGGTATATGTTTCTACCGGTTCAACCGGGATGCATGCAGGGAGTAATTCCAAGTTGACTGGTATCGCTTTCATTGAATTCCGGCCAGTCATTGAGGTGCTGTGATGGGGAGAAGATAAAGTTTTATTTTTCATATAATTCTCACGATGCCAAGTTTGGTGAAAAGGACAGTAAGTAAAATGCGTTGTGCCTCACGCGAGTTGCGGGACAGTGTGGCGTAATAGTATCAGCATCAGAATATCAAAACCAAACATCATTCATTCAAAATCTCCTCTGGTTTGACGACGCGAAGAAGTCTATAAGCACGTAGGACGAAGGAGAAACAGACAAAGAAGGTATTTAAAGCACACTCCAGCCGACCCAACGACGGGACACGACGGGCTGGAATGACCGTTGGGCGTCAGAGATCCGTGCAACAGGGAGAAGCGCTTACCCGACACATGCGGTGTCCGCACCACGCGCGGCAACGCCAGCGGGGGACGTCCGACGCGCCGACTCAGGGCGCATGGGTCTGCTTGTGCGCCGGGGGATGTCTGGCGGGGGGCCTGCCGTGGCCGCCGACGCCCTGCAGACCGGAAAGCGGCGGACGTGAGCGTGTGCGTCGGCGGTGGGACTGGGGGGGCCTTACCCGTGGTTTGGCCAACGAAGGGACCGCAGCGAGGACGAGGAGCGCGAGGAGGGTGGCAACATTCATGGTGAACGCGATGGACAGAGAGGATACGTGCTGGGTGACACAACGCCAGACACAGTCAGCAACGGGAAACGGCGCGCGCACGACGTCCGGGTCGACTCACCCAGTCAAGTGCGGGAGTGAACAGAATGGTGAAGAGCAGTATACCGCGCTCGGTATGTCTGCGGGCTCGACTGCGCAGCTCACGCGTGTGCCGTGAAACGGCGTGCTGTTTCAAGGCGCAGATGGCTGAACGTCGCCAGGTCTCGTCGTCGACGGACACCATGAAGATGAACGAGCGTACGACGCTAAACACGATAAAGTCGAGACCAAAGTTCAGGTAGCAGGAGATGATCGCCGCGGCACAACGCCAGTCGTAGAAAGGGGGGTGGCGGGCACCCAGGCCACTAGAGGCCACCAAAGTGCAGGTCTGGCGCAGTCGGATACGCACGAGGATGAAACGGCAACAGAAGTAAACGCGTACCGTCCCACTCGGCGACCGTGGCATACCTGGAACCAAGACGGCGTGTTGCCCGCGAACAAAGTTCATGTGGGGCGTAGCTCGCCGACTGGGCCCATGCGCTCGTCTTGCCTAATGGTATCAATGTCGCAGACGCATAACAAGATCAAGCGGTGGCAACTGACAATTTGAAGTCCATCTGTTTCCCCGTCCGACGCGGTTGAAAACCGGTTAAACAATTTTCGTGGAAGGAAACAGATCGCAGGTGACGACCAAGGCGATTCCACCCCCCAAGTCCTCTCGGTAAGCCAAGCACTCACATCGCCCCATTGTTTTGTGCGGCAAGAGGTGATCCAAGAGAAGCGCGAACACTTCGAGGCCCAAAGTGATAGTGTAGTTAGTTGTGGTGCCCCGCTCGGGGCGTCGACGATGTACATGACCGCGGTGAGCCCAAGATGGGGTGCGACACAGCTGATCTTGCGCGACGCTGCCCTACGTCGAAACGTCGGGATTTGCTGCACGTCTCCATGGGATCAAACCTCGTCCTGGCTTACCTGAAGATGTAGCCATCGTAACAAGGGCGATGCAGGAAACCATAGCAAACCTCGTTATGAATGGGAAACAGCGAAACGACATTGCGCAGAGAAAGAAAATGAAACCAAACATGGCCCGGGCGTTGGCGTCGCGGTCGGAGATGTCGCCGCTCCCGGACTCTGGCCCGATGCCAAAGTAAGCCTACATCATCGACACTTTCTTGCCTGGGACCGCTGGAGTGGAACTTCGAGCGCAGTGACCTCGAGGAGCCGGACGGGGTTATTTGCCAGCGAGATACTTGAAGCTTGCGTATGGTTTGTCCCAAAGACGGCCCGGGGTTTCAATCATCGACGACGCTCTCGGCAGCGAGCCCACGCAAACCACGACGGTGGTCGAGATCAGGCCATTTAATCCGACGCACTCGATTATTCAACACGAACAAGATGATGATTTCGTCGAATGGGAAGCTGTGGGGATCACCGGCTTTGAATGTATGTGCCAGTGAGACCGGGACGTTGCTTTCCTTCCGTGACGGTATTTTTTTACCTCGGTGACGTCGTGCTCTTCAAGACCCCGCTCATGCTGTTTGCCAACATGCCTAGGTTGAGTGTGGGGAGGGCAACGCGTCCGACAATGTCGCTGTCATCAAGATCGATGGCAGCAGTGAAGTCAAGGTCGGCAAGGAGGACCGTTATGATGACGCACTCAACGCAGCGCGTGCAGCCGTCGAGGAGGGTGTCCTTCCCGGTGGTGGTGTCGCGCTCCTCAAAGCTTCCCTCGCACTGGGGACCAACGCGCCTGGTTCGGTGAACCCTCCATCGAATCCCGACGCCAAGATCGTTCCCACAGCCAACTTTGACCAGGATCTCGGTGTCAACATCATCCGCTGGGCGCTAACACACCCTGCGCGCACTATCCCGTCGAAGGCGGGTGAGGAATCGTCGGTGATTGTGGGTACGCTTTTCGGCCAGCATGGCGGCGCGGATGACTTTGCGATGGGTTACGACGCGAGCAAGGACGAGTACGTGGACATGATCCAAGCGAGTATCGTAGACCCTCTCAAAGTGTCCGGATAGCACTCGTGGATGCGTCGCGTATGGCGAGGTTGTTGACAACGAACGAGGTCTGCGTGGTCGAGGCAGAAGGGGACAAGCCGGCTGGACCTGGCATGGGCGGCATGGAAGGCGTGCGTGGTATGGATGGGTTCTGAGCACCTCTCTCTCCCTGTCGTGATGCACGGCGGTCGTGGCGATCATGGTAGGTCATGATCACTGGTGTTTATCTTTATAATTGCCCCCGCACGCTCCCCACAGATTTTCGTTGGCATTTACTTGCATGTATTACATCGTTAG
>JBBPKK010000519.1:0-14221 GCA_038089215.1 Tylopilus vinaceipallidus
GATGCAATTTGCAGGGTTTTGCTCTGTCATTGGAACAATGTGGGCCGTGGATGATGGTTATGCGAACATGATTACTTCAACGTTTTACAAGCATATGGTTGATGCGTCCGATGGGCATCTCGATCATACGCAGGCAGCGTTTGCGCTAAGACAAACGATGAACCAATTGGTAGACATTCCCCTTGATCAACGCATTCTCTACGTACATATTGGCGCCTAATTGACTTGCACAGTTACACTCTTGGGGTCAAATCATCTATCCCAGTTTTTTGGTTGTAATACTAAGTGTGACTTGGTGCTAGGTCGTGCCCAAAAGGTGCCAAAAAACTAAGATGCAGAGATCAAATTGTTCAAACGTCTACTCGCCACCGGACGGGTGTTCCGACATGCGCTAGGTGTGGCCAACCGTAACCATTGACCGGCAACACTTGATGACCATAGCGCGAATACCACTTGCTCCGGTTTGATTGACGTTACCACTAGCAATCTGACACCCTTGGGCGGCTGGCTAGTCCAAACACGGGGTGCGTTGAACTTGGTGAGCCACTGCACCCTTATCCCTCATTCATTCTCTCGCCTCCACCGACATCTACCACCTTCTCTACGCTCTAATTTCCTCTCATTTTCCATGACTACGCTTCACCAGGATTTTACCCCGCCATTGACCCCTGCCGCCCTCGCGTTTGGCACATGGTGGTATCTTGTTCTGTTTGTGATCCGTCGTCCCTCGAGCCACTCTCTGCTTTTGTCCGGGGTTACTCCGCCTTTTTGGCCTACGACACGACAACCTGCGCCCGTTCGGTCAGTGACACCAATGCGATGGACGGTCAAGTCACCCCACCTTCGGCACAGGCCAGCTCAAGATCGCATTGCTCTGTTACTGCATCGCATTTATCGTTCGAGGCGATCCTCTTGCGTCGGACACAGTTGCGCTCGAGGATTCTATCGCCACGGTTCAAGTCGCTATGGCTCACCAGGATTTTACTTTGCAATCGGCTCCTGCAACCCTCGCGATTGCGCTACGGTGTTGTCTTGGTCTGGTCGTGATCCTGCCATTCGCAGAGCTGCTATCTACCTTCGTCCTGGGTTACTTCGGCTTCATGACCGATGATACGATAACCCGCGCTTGTTCAGTCAATGTCGCCAGCGATGCAATGGGTAGTCTGGTTGCCCCCACTTTCGGCATGGGTTGGTTCAAGAACACATTCCGCTGGCTGCATCAATGGGTCGTCACGCCCGTCCTCCAGGTTGCTGCCGTTGCGTCGAACATGATCACACTTGAGAATCCTGTCACCGAGCAGCACCCGGGGGTACGCCGCGTTCATCGATGTCCAGGGATTCGAATCGCTCACGCAACAGCTTGATGTCGTGCACGAACAGGTAGCTTTACTGCAGAATTCGCTCGTTATGTTGGATGGTGCCCTCCACGTAGAGAAGGAAGCGAGCAGGAAGTGGATGAGGGAATTCAAGAAGGTCGTCGAGCGGTTGGCGGTCCACGAGATCAGGATGCGCCAGGATGCACCAAAGCTCCAGAGGCTCCGCGACTTTGTTTACACATCGGAGGTCGTCATGGAAAACTTCCAGCTGAGGATCCACGGGATCAAGGTAGACGCCGCCTCAGAGCGATCACTCCTCACGTCAGAGCTGGCGGAGGTGCGAGCAGAGCTTGCCACGGTGAAGATGTGCGAACGGAAGTACTGTACGCATCGCACGTCTGTCAATGAGCGTGGGGACCAACTGCACATGGCTAGTTAGAATCGGATAAGCAATAGTGAGCCCGCGGTACTGCTACTGTATCTTGCTGGTCATCACTACAGCGAGCGACTATGGCTTATAAAGGGCGCATTAATCGGCATGTACAACCGACAGGCAAACTTGCGAGGTATTGGACCTCATGTTCGTAAATAGAGTTGAATTACGAAAATTCGGTTTGAACCGGATGATAGGGAAGGGTGTCTCAACAACGTTTCACTTGAGTGCATGATTAGTAGGGCGGGAAGGTACGCCTGACGCGGTCCGAGATGCGTTTCGTGGCGGGGCAGTGGTACTGACCAACCCTGCGCTGCCGCTGTCATCAGAGTGGTGTGGGGTTGGCTACTCCGCGGCGTCGTCATCGTCGTCGGTAACTATTAGCTAGGGGACCAACCTTTACTGCCGCGGCCGCGGCCGTTGTCGTGCCGTCGTCGGCCCCCTAACTGTGTAGGCCTAGCGCCGTCGCAGCATACTGGCTGTGGGTGCGCGTAGTCGTGAGCGGTGGGAGGTGCGTGGTCACGGTCAGTCACACATCGTGACAAGGTGCGTTCCACCTTCTTGCTCGGCGTCGACAGAAACGCACGCTTGGCTGTGGATGACGACAACCTCTGCACTCCTCCCCCGCGCCTTGCTGGAACCTTATGATGCTGATTTCATTCATCGACGTCCGTGATCTGACTCCTGGGGTTGGCTGACTGCTAGTCCAAATCTCAATCTCGCTCATATATAAGGTGAGCCGCTGCGCCCGAGTCCCTTAGTTCCTTCCATCTGCGCAAATATGCTCTCTCATCTACGCTCCACTCTCTTGCCACTCTCTTCTCACCTTTCTATGGCTACGCTTCCGCAGGATTTCACTCCGTCATCGAGTGCTGCCATCCTTGCGATCGCGACGTGCCCCTGTCTCTGTCTGGCCGGGATCCTGGCGCATAGGGCACGCCATCAGGCGCTGTCCGACTTCTTCCTGGGTCGCTCTAACTTTACGACCGCGAATGTGCCAAGTTCTGTCGGTTGTTCTGTCAGCGACACCCACCATGCGACGGATGGTCAAGCTGCCCGAACCTTCGGCATGAGCCAGCTCAAGAACGTATTGTGCTGGCTCTACATGGCATTCGTCGTTCGGGTCGATACAGCTCCGTCGGCCACGGTCGCATTCGAGGATCCCATCGCTGCAGTTCAAAGGCACGCTCGAGGACACGCAGCTCCGCCTCATCCAGATTTTACACTCATCACGGGTGCTACTGCCCACAGAATTGCGATGCGGTGGTGTCTCTTGTGTCTCAGTCTGATCGCGATCCTGTCGTTGGCTGACTCGCTATTTACCTTTGTCCTGGGTCGCGTCAACCGTACGGCCTGCGATGTGACAACCCACGTCCATTCCGCTCCCGCCAGATCTGACGGCGACACCAACAATGCGACGGCCACTCCCGCCTTCGGGATGGGCCAGTTTAGGAGCGCATTCTGTTGGTTGTACCAATGGACCATCGCATTTGTCGTTCAGGTCGTTATCATTGTGTTGGACATGGATCCCGTCGCCGCCGTTCAAGGCAACGCTCAAGAACATACCGCGTTCATCGATGACCAGGGAAACGAGGCGCTCGCGCAACAGAACGACACGTTGCGCGAACAGGTAGCGTCGCTGCAGGATGCGCTCGCCAAGTCGGATGCTGCCCGCCGTGCAGAGAGGGAAGCAAGCAAGAGATCGATGAAGGAACTCAAGAAGAAGGTTGTCGAGAGGCTGAAGCACGAGGACACCAGGAAGCGCGAGGATGCGCTAGAGCTCCAGAGGTTCCTTGACTCTGTCCATTCATTGGAGGTCATGGCGGAGAACTACAAGCAGAAGGTTCACGCGACGAAGGTCTGCGCTGCGGAGAGGTACTCGCTCTTAGAGTCTGAGCTTGCGAACGTACGGGCAGAGCTTGCCGCAGTCAAGATGGGAAGTCTGCCGGCCGAAGTACCCTCCCCAGCGCAAGCGACGGAAGAGCAGGAAGCTCGCGAAGAGCGTATCCTCTCTGGTGCTCCTCGACAGACGGAGCAAGGGGACTCGGAGGAGCCGGAGGGTAGGGTTTCCGCTTCCTTTATATTTTGTGGTCGAAACATGGCTGACTTGCTTTTATCTTGCTCGTTTGCTGTAGGAAGTGCCGATTCAGTGACGTTGAAGGTCGACACTGCAGAAGAGATATCAGACTTGGCGAATGTACTGGCAGAGCTTGCCGCAGTCAAGGTAGGGGCTCTGCCGGCCCAAGTACCTTCCACAACACCTCGCAAGGAGTGTCTCCTCTCAGATGTTCCCCAGCAGATGGACCACGAGGAGAAGACGGAAGGTAGGACCTCCGTTCCCTTGTCATCGTGCGGTCGAGACATAGCTGACTTGTGGCCTATGTTCACAAGATGTGAAGCTGGGCCCAGTTGGCTCGCTTGCTGCAGGACGTGCGGACTCCGTTACGTTGATGGTCGACATCGCAAAGGAGACGTCGTTCATCAAACCAGGGCTTGCAAACGTACAGGCAGTGCTTGCCGTGGTCAAGATGGGAGCTCTGGTAGCCGAAGCACCGTCCCCACCGTCGCAAGTGATGGAAGGACAAGAACCCCGCGAGGAGCGGACTCTTTCAGGTGTTCCTCAACAGGCGGTGCATGTAGTGAGGGTGCAAGGTAAGCCTTCTGTCCCATCGTGCGGTCGAGACATAGCTGACTGATGGCCTATGTTTCCAAGACGAGGACTTGTGTCCACTCACTGCAGGATGTCCGGAGTCCGTTGTGTTGAGAGATGATATCGCGGAGGAGGCGTCGCTCATCAAGTCGGAGTTAGCAAGCGTACGGCCAGAGCTTGCCGTGGTCGAGATGGGAGCCCTGACAGCCGATGTACCGCTCCGAACGCAAGTGGCGAAGGGACCGGAGCCTCGCGAGGAGAAAACTCTCCTTGGTGTTCCTCAACAGACGCAGCAAAGGGAGCAGGAAAAGGGTAGGCCTTCCGTTCCTTGTCATCGTGCAGTCGAGACGTAGCTGACTCGCGGCCTACGTTCACAAGAGGAGGACCTATGCCCACTTCCCGCAGGAAGCCCGGAGTCCGTTTCGTTGAATGTTGACACCGCAGAGGAGATATCGCTCATCAAGTTAGAGCTGGCAAACGTACGAGCACAGCTTGCCGCGGTCAAGATGGGAGCTCCACTAGCCGAAGCATCATCCGCGACGGAAGCTACCAAGGAACCTTGCAAGGAGCGGTTCCTCTTTGGTATTCCTCGACAGACAGGGCATAGAGAGAAGGCGAGATGTACGTTTCCTTTTCATTGGAATTTGAGATGTAACTGACCTGCGGTCGACGTTCATAAGATGAGGAGTCGCGTTGTTTAGGTCTACTTGCTACGCGAAGCACAAGGTCCGCTATGGCCACTCGGAATGCCCCTGTGGCCCCAGCTTCATTGGGTCGTGAAACGAGTACAATTTCGAACCTGAGTGCGTGTTGTGGTCTTTCCAGATACCGCCTCGGCTTGTCTGATCTTTCATGTTTCAGGGAAAACAGAACAGAGGAAGGGCAACAACTGCGAGATGACGACCGTGCCTCTCTTTACTGCTTGCCACACCGTTGCTCGGCCTAGCGCTAGCAATGTACCTGCGCAACCCACTGCACCCGTGGGACGCACTGGCTTGGTACTTCCCGATGGCAGTGGTAGAGGGAACGATGCAGTCAACAGCTCACCGATGACGACCCCGTATAGCCAACCGTCCCGGCCGGGTGCCGAACGGTCTTTGGATGTACGGGGAAAGGCCACTTCGACAGGCTCGAAGATGGCTCAGCCTGGTGCTGAGAAAGCTTTGGAGGTCCCCGCCGTGCCGCAGCCTCGCAGGTCAAGCCTGCTGGCACGACGGACATCCGATCTCCCTCGTCACGGTGAGCATGTTGCTGCAGCCGATGGTAGCCTATCCAAAGGTGGGTTCGTCAACGGTTACATTGCTAGAGGATTGCTTAACGGTTGCGCCTTCCTCGACAGAAGCCAAGGCGGACCGTCTACCCCGGGGGTCTGTGACCCAGACGGATAAGCTGAAAGCCTCAATGAGGGCTGCCATCGACGCATCTCGAGCACGTCTGAAGTCTGTGTGTGAGTGATCGCCTAGCCATGTTCCAAACCTTTGCCTGATGGGTGTCAGTATCGATGCCAGTCAACAGGAAGCCTCGGGCAGAGCTGGATACTGCCTATCCCCGGAAGGAACTGGAAGAGGCTTTTATACCGATAACGACAGACGGCAAAGGTATCGTCACGTCCGCACCCGTGTTCAAACACGTCAGGTTTGCTGTCCCGAGTTTGCGAGAGAGATTCCCACCCCTCAGATGTGCGTTCCGGGCTCCCCGCGGCATGTTTTCGGCACTAACAGCAATTATATTCCAGTCCCAATTCGACCCGAGAAGTCTGGGAATGTCCACGACCGCGAGCAACGAGGACTGAAACCTTTGAAATCCGCTTGTGAGTCCTCGTGTTTCCATGTTTTTAAGCTATTGTTTGACGAGTATCAGTGTCGAAGCGGGTTAAGAAGCCCTTCACTGAGCTGATCACTTCCCTCACGGAACAGGCCAAGGCATCAGTGCCGATAAGGAGGGATGACAGCGACACTTTCACGCCCAAGCAGGTGCACGACCACGTGAAGAGGGAGTGCCTGAAGTTGCCGTTGATTCTGCAGATCCCACAGCCCAGGCCAAAGGACGAGACCCTGGATCCACCTCAGATCTCCAAGGCCATCCGTGAGTATCCCTATACAGTCCGCCTCTCCTGCTGACGGGAAATAGGCCTATCACCCGCTTCGGACGAAGTTGTTCTTCAGGAGCGCGAGGCGGAGCTGGCAGCGCAAGTGCTTACTCCGAGTTCAACTCACGACTCGATCATGGCTTTGTGCTCGACTCCTGCGAAGACCCGATGCCTTGTTCCCAAGGCATGTCTGCTTTCCTTCCCCTGTGTCATCTTACTGAGGGTGCATTTTACCTAGGCAATGGTGCCCGATTTTGACCCATGCTGGGAACGCGTCTACGCGTCCCGGCATGTATTGGCATCACGAGCTTTGAACGAAGCGATGTCTCAGGGGGCGGGGCAAGTGACCCCGAGTTCGACGCACGACTCGATCATGGCTTTGTGCTCGACTCCTACGAAGATTCGGTGCCTTGCTCCCAAGGCATGTCTGCTTTTCTTCTCCTGTATCATCTTGTTGACAGTACATTTTATCCAGGCAACAGGGCCTGATTTCGATCCGTGTTGGGAACGCGTTTACGCGTCACGGCATGGGTCGGCATCAGGCGTTTCGAACGAAGTGACGTTTCAGGGGGCGGATCAGGCAGGGCAAATGACTCCAGGTTCGACTCACGACTCGATCGCAGCTCTTTGCTCGAGTCCTACGAAGGCTCGATGTCTCTCTCCTAAGGTGTATCTCCTTGGCTTCAAGTTCCATCGCGTGATCTTATAGACGCATCTCATTTACTAGGCAACGATGCCGGATTTTAATCCTCGCTGGGAACGCATTCACGCGTCTTTGCAAGTAACGGGCTAGGGAGTGGGGCAGGCGTCCGTGCAATCAAGTATTTTTTTTGGCCTATCTCAGATCAGTTTCTTCTATCTACCAAGGCATGGACCTTTCTCAATTTTTCGTGTATAGCGCATAGTTTGGTGTAACCACACAGATCGTGGAATCAATCATCTTGTAAACACATTGTCCTCATCCGCCAGCGTCCGAGATCCTAACGTTGGTGGCACTATCAGCATACATCCTCGAAGACACCCCCTTGCAACGAGAGAAAGCAATAGCAAATGTTGTAGATGCAACTACGCATTGTCGCGAGCTCAGTCCGACGAACGCCTTTACTTGGGGTAAACGAGGGATCGCAGGATCATCTTCGAGGAGGCCGTGCTTCGGAAGAATAGTCTGCTCTAGTTACATATTAGTTCCCTAGTGAGTGATTCCCACGTCACTGTCACGCCGATTCCTGTTTCTCGTTTATCACATTCCTTGCCCTTGCTGTGGCTCCAAGGTGACGGCAGGTCTGTAATGTGCACTGTCGTTGTTTCAACACATCACTGGCTTGGCTCCCAGCGCAGTGCTTTCCAAGTACAACCATTTCACCACATCCTATAGCTGGTGCCACGCCCTGGGGCGATGTAGTGGACGTTGATAGATCGGTTACCAGGTAAATTACGCGACGGAGGGTAGTCACTGTATGTTGATGTTCCTCTCGATGCCGTCCATCAATGCGCCCAACGGCGTCTCCTGGCGCACCTGCACCATGATCAGGCTGTCCGCCGCGACCCGTCGGTACTGCGCACGCGCGAGCGGAGCGAGCAACAGCGCCCCGAAGGGCCGCCGGAGGCAGACGAGAAACCGCAACGCACGCGTGACGAGATCGAAGCGCGGCACGCCGCCCGTGAAATCCTGGTCGAGCAGGAGACCAACCCAGGGATGGACGAGGAGCAGACTCTGGCCCGGCAGCGCGGACGCGGTCTCGATGCGCACGTCGCCGAGCATGGGAGTCGTCCCGCGATAGACGAGGCGGTCCGTTTTGGAATTCGATTTGGATACGCGGGTGAGACCAGTGAGGGGGAAAATGATACCAGAAAGTCGCAATCGGCCTGCGACGAGGGAAAGCGGGGGGAGACGGTGCAGTCGTTCATACAGCTCGACGGCCGCGGACATGTTAGGCAAGGACGAGCGCAACATCGTCACCGTTCTGTTCATCGCATCCGGTTCGATGGCCTGCGGAACGTGTGGCGGCAGGATTCGGTCGTAAACTGTGAGATCGGCAGGAAGGAAACTGTTGTGGGTACCGGATGCCCCGGTCCAAGCCAACATCGTGATGTCACCGGAACGGGTGAGGATATACTCCAGGAAACGACGGAGCGCCTGGCTGCCTTCCCCATAAATGACAGGAATGGCGACGTCAAAGATGCCGAACAGAGAATACGCGATATCCTCTTCTCGTGTCGTTTCGCGCCTCGAAGCCAGGTAGAGCTTCTCCCGCACCCTGTCCAAGCCCGGCTGGAGCGTCGTCAACTTGTCGGTAGCAAGATTCATGGCGTGTTCCATCTCCGACAGGACGAGAGGCGACTGCTTATGGTTGAATATGTCCAAACCGAGGTATGGCTTCCAGTCCTCCGTATAGAACTGGACAACCTCGGAGGCAACATATTCTTGATACGTCCAGCCACGGGTGTTCCAAATACTCTTCCAGAGGTAACCAGATTTCTGCGAGTCTGCGTGGATACCGAGAAGGTGGACGACGGTGAGGGATGAACCGCGATACCACCTGAACATGGCAACCACGGATTCCTGTTGCACCCCCCTATCGAGTTGATTAATGCAGCACGTATCGCTCCATGCCCAGCGAAAACGGAAGGATTTCGCGAGCTGACAGAACCTGAGGAGCTTGTCGTTCGTGGGAGACACGGATAACCCATAGATTGAGAGATTCTGGACCATTTGGAATGTCGGTTCTTCTGGTTGCCACCTATGCGAGAACATCACGTATCGGTAGAACGTCTGCACCTCTTTCTGAATACGTGGATGATCGAGGCGATCGCGAGTAGTCATTGATGAGCGGAGCATGTCATAGATCGGGAGCTCCTCGAATGCTGATACTTGTTGTGTTTTATCGCAGAGTCGTCCGGAGCTAATATCGATGAGGACACGTGGCGTGTCACGAATGGTCTGTTCGATGACACTTCGAATTAAGGGTGTCGCATCGATATATTGACGACGAAGCTCTGTGATCAGAGCGGAGTCAGTGGGAGTTATACGATGGAAAATGCTGACAGCAGGACTCACCGCGAATGTGCGCATTCGGTGATTGCTCGATCTTCGAGAGCATCATCTCGAAGGCCTTGAATGCCTCTTGATGACGCCCCATGGCATGTAGTGCAGTGTGCTTCCTCTTGTATCCCTGATACAAGGATGGGTTCCGTTCAATATCCTAAATAGAATAGATTTGTTCATGCGATGCGATGGATATTGTGGGTAACCCATACCTTGTTTGCAATACTGAGTATCTCCTCCAACAAGCCTGCGCGCGCTTTGCAGCACTTAACGAGAATACTGCAGGTGTCCGCTGGCTCGAGCGACAGTGCACTCGAGTAGCACCTGATGGCCGCCTCGTAGTTCTGTGAGGCCATCGCCCTATCGCCCAGTATATCCAGTCTCTCGACACAGCGTTCTCGAAAATCTGTCCAACATGTCTGTATGGATGTCTGCTACGCTGCCATCAACTACCTACCGAGTTCCCACTGCAGTCGCCCGTCGCAGATACCCCCACCCTCTGTCAGCTCGTTTTGCATTCGTCGGAGACACATAATGGCCTCCTGGAAGCGACCCTTCCCTTCGAGAACGTCACAAATGGTTTTGTAGATGGCAAACTTGGAGTATTTGAACTGGCCACGAAAATCTGTCAACACATAGCTTGGATTACCATGGGAAACTTACTTCGCGAGCTGCATTCAGTGTTTCGTCTACCGATCCGCGAATCAACATCATGCTTGACCACTTGGCCAATATCGTGACTGGAGGCGAGGGAGCAAGGGAGAGCGCAGTGGAGTAGGCCCTAAGCGCTTCGTCGCGTTTTTTGGTGCCTGAAGCCTCGTCCCCGCGTTTTTCCAGTGCTGATACGCATCGCCCCGTATATTCTGATGACAAAAACTGAGTAGTCTTCCGACACACGGTACCGAACCTCACCGGAAATCCAGCCCATGAGCAACTGATTGTCTCTCACGTCCTTCGTCAAAGCATTCGTCATCTCCAGCAAAGACTCTGCCGCGTCGCTGATCCGACCCTCGGAAAATAGGGTTTCGCATTGATGTTTCCGCTCATGTGCACGAAGAAGTTGGATAAGGTCATCCGATTTTCGCTGGGAGCTGGCGAGCCGAGTGCGGAGTTCCCCGATGACTTCTTCGAAGCCTGTAATTTTGCTGTCTAATGGGGATAAATATTGAGAAAGTACGCCGTACGAGAGAGAAACGAACACACCCGAAGTTGTTTTCTGCGAGCTAAGATCTGCTCGTAGTAATTTGACAGTCTCGTTCAGAGTGTCCTTTTCCTGATTGGCGGCGTGTCGAGAATTGGCAAGCTCGTGTCGCAGTTGCTGCAGGGACTTTTCCATATCTGCGATTTGTTTATCTGTTAAACGGCTATGTCAACCAAATTTTGAATGGGGTTGTGAGTAGACGCACCTGAAGCCTCGCGTCGGGAATGAAGCGACCGGACAGTTTCACCAAGGTTCTCCTTTTCGCGCTGAGAAACGGCAAGCTGGATCCGTAGTTCCTGGTTGGTCTTCTCAAGATTCGTTAGCCTTTCGTCTGAAGGACGTGGCTGTCAGCGAAGCGGAGTTGAGGCACTGCTCGTAATGTACCTGAATCATCGTCTGGAGAACGAAGGACCAGGGTAGAGCCATCAGGGTCAATCTGTCCGTTCTGCGATTGTGATATTTCGTTGTCAAGGAGCTTAGCCCGTAGTTAGAAAACATAGAGAAAAGTCTTTTCAAGGCACGCACGCTTACGTCGTCGCAGTAGTGAGCTGGAAGGATTCTGCCAAGGTCGCGAAGAGTAATCTTGTTGTCTCCGCCTGTCGCAATGTTGTATTTCGCTGAAATAGCCATCGACCAGATGCTGTGTGTGTGGTTGACAACAGACCCGATTTGTTGTTGGGTCGCGATGTCCCAGAAGGAGACCGACGAGTTGGCAGAGGCGGCTATGAATCTGCCGTTGCCAGCCAGTCCAATGCACCTGGGCGTGTCGTTGCTGTGGATGGGCCATTTGGACAGCATCGCGCCGGTGAACGCGTCGAGACGGTTTATGTGGCCATCGCTCGACAAGGCAAAGAGCTGCGTGCCATCGCCCGCCCAGGCAATGGACTGGTTCCGAGCCGAGTTGACGCGGATCGGAAAGTCGAGGAGGAGGCGGCCGTCCTGGCTGTCGTAGACCTGGACGGTGTCGTACATCCATGTCGCCGTCGCGATGCGCAGTCCGTCTGGCGAAAACTTGACCGCCGCCAAGTCGTTGTCGTGTTCCAGAGGGCCCAGCAAGCGCTGGCCCGTGGAGAACGACCACACACAGACGGTGCAGTCGTCCGACCCCGTCGCGATCCGCGCCCCGTCCCGCGAGACGTCCACCGACCACACCGAGTAGGTGTGGGCCGTGAACTCGGTCACCTTTGCGTGGCTCGTCGCATCCCAGACCGTCACTTGGCCGCCGTACGTCCCACCCACGACCCACAGCCCATCCTCTGAGACTGCCACGCTCCGCACGGGGCTCTTCGTTCCCAATGGTGTGCCTGCTTCCTTGCCGTCGTCCACTTGCCAACATCGAAGTGTGCCCTCCATGCCACCGCCCACGACGTGCTTCCCGTCGACGAAGAACGCGACCGTATATATTGCATCTCGACTGTCGATTTCGATTGGTGTTGGGTCTGTTTGTTGAGCGACACTTGGAAAAGGCTCATTTTCACCCGGCTCTGACTGAGTGTCAGTGCCTTATGTTTGGCCTTCCCATTCGTGTGCTCACCGTTCTTTCGCCCGGAGAGCGCACCGGAAGACATGCTCCGCTAGGAAAGGCTGTGAAAAGACCGGTGCGTGCGCAGTGCATTCCCCACTGCTAGCGGTAGCACCCCTGAGCGCCCTCCGTCAAATCAGGTACGCGCAGTTTTTCGGCGCTCGCTTAGTCCCGACCTTGATGATTCACGAGCTTTTGACACTGAAAGACGCGCTCGACGCTGGTACGAACGCCGAGCATCGAAACATCTAGACCTTTCGATGCAACGGACCATTCTCTCTGAATACCTTGATTCTTAATGACTACTTTACAGATCGCCGTCTGCTTGATTCAGTTCAGTTCTCTCCAATGACCTCAACTCCGCACAACCGTGTCTCCGGTGCTCTAGGCGAATCTCGCGAACGTGGTGCATGAAGCACTCACACCTGACGCGTTTACCGCAACTTGCCGAGCAGCATACGGTAGAGACAGGCCCGCTCAAGTTGTTAATTACATGAAAATGCCTGCAATGATATTCCGGTCCTGCTCGAAGTCTGAGTGCCACCACGGGGCACGAGCGTCTTGTGTCGGACTAGGGTGTTGCTTTGAAACCACAGGACACGAGTTTTCCGAGGTTGAAGGGTCTCGGAGATGAACCCGGGACGAGAGCTGTTCCATACTGGGTAGAGACAGTGAAGACTCCCGTGGAGTGGATTTCACATTGTCCTTCTCTGATGACACTAGTAGGCCATAAATGAGTGGCAGATGAAGGTAAACCTGTAGAAAAATGCTTAGGGATGACGCCAAGTATTCAGCGGAAAGTCTCTCCCTGACCGGTGACTAGTAAAGCTCTATGAATACCCAGTGTTGGTCATCAATCGGGCGGGAAGGTGGCCGGTGCGGCCGATGATCGATGATCTTGAGCCAAGTGGAGAACGACAACCGCCTTCCAACCATAGTACCTGGCCAGACAGCACATGTGCATTGATAAGAATCAAAGTGATGTTGGTGAAGCAAAAATCACCTGAAGCACGGCGTTCCCAAACAAATAGATATTGCTCTTGGTCGTGCACTGAAACATTTCGTCAAAATTCAAGGAAAAGTGCTCTGGTGCAAGCCAGCGTAGAGTGCCAGGTCGCTGAGCAGATGCTTGGAAGTAAACGAGCGCCTCCAGTATCTTCCCAACGAGCGAAGCATAACCGAAATTAGTCAATCTTGGATTGAATACTTCGCCAAGAAGCACATTGTTCTGTATGACAATCAGTGGTGAAAGAAGATGGATATATCTGCCCGAACTGACACCCGTAAGGATGATGGACGACCGAAAGCGAGTGTACTGTTTGGTGTAATCGCCAACACGACTCGCAGTAATGAGGTACGAGTTTACCAATTGAAGCCAATAAGCAACGGTAAGCTTGTCATCGTACCTGTGCCAGAAGTCTTGCAGAGTTCCATTGAGCATCCAGGAAGACACTAAAGAGGCGTCTCCAATCCCCCCAAGCCTGGTCACAGTACCCAAAAATGGCGCATTAATGCTGACGTGGTCCAACCTCCCAGATCCCGAACTCCCGACGTACCATTCAAGGAGTGATTAACCTGAATGTACCGTCAGCGGACACTGGCAGCCAACAGATATCCTGGTAGATTTGCCATTTTTGTCTCCGTCCTCTATCTTGAACTCAAATCGAAACGTTTTCACGTACAGACGACAGCTTGAAAGCGCTGACCGGAGTCCTTCGCTCCAGGGTCGTCATGGCATTTGCACTTATACACATCGCCAAAGCTACCCGCCTCACAATGTTGACTGTCCAGTTGGTGATTCTCCTGCCAGATCCGATGGAACAAAGGCCGCAATGTATGCGCGCCAACCTGGTGCGAGATGCCATGGTTGAGACGAATGGGCTCCATGCATGGCAGGGTTGTCCAATGATCTTATCCCTGTGCCCTCTCTGGCTCTGGATAAAACCAGTCTTTTAGACTGGCAT
>JBBPKK010000520.1:0-21992 GCA_038089215.1 Tylopilus vinaceipallidus
CGCGATAGCGCGGGGGCCTCGTCCTTGTCCTCGTCGCCGCCGCAGTGTACGACGTGGCATTCGCCATACGCGTGCCGGTGTCGTTGTCGTCGCCGTGTAGGACAGCGCGGGGGCCTCATCCTCGTTGTCGCTGCCGCGTGCATAACAGCGCGGGGACCCTGTCCTCGTCCTCGTTGTTGCCGCCGCGTGCAAACAGCACGGGGACCTCGTCCTCGTCGTCCTTGCTGCCGTGTGCGACAGCACGGGGACCTCGCCCTCGTCCTTGGCGTCGCTGCCGTGATATTCGCCACACGTGTGCCGGAGTTGTCGTCGTCGTTGTCGCCGTGTGCGACAGTGCGGGTGTCTTCGTCGTCGGCGTGTACGATGTGGCATTGGCCACACGCGTTCCGGCGTCTTCGTCGTCGTCATGGCCGCCGTTTGCGACAGTACAGGGCCTCGTCCTCGCCCCTGTGGCATTGGCCACAAGCATACTGGCGTCGTTGTCGTTCGTCTCCGCCGTATGGGACTGCCCGGGATGACAGCGGTGTTGTCCTCGTCCTCGCCGTGTGAGACGACTCGGGACGTCGTCATCGTCGCTGCTGTGCATGACACGGTATTAGCCACGCGCGCGCCTGCGGCGCCGTTGTCGTCACTTCCACCGTGTGCGACGGCCTGATGCATCCTCGTCGTCCTCGTCGTTTGACCCGTGCGTGGCACGGCATTATCCGCGCGCGTACCGACGGGGTCGTCGTCGTCCTCGCCGAGATGGTGATGCTGGTGGCATTGATTGCGCCACATTGTCATCTTCACCGTGTGTGGCGGCCCGGGGCGTCATCGTCCCCACCACAGTGATGCTGCAGCATTAGCCATACCGTGTCGTCGTCATCTTCGTCGTGTGCAAGGTGGGATTGGCCAAGCGCAACTGGTGAACCAGAGACGCGACTTGAACCAAGTCACGTGATATGTTGGACACGAAATTTTCGACCAGTCCATGCCCATTAGGAAATGAACACTACACTTCATTAGACTAGTAGTACTACCACTGGCATAGTGGACCATGTCAATCAATCATCCTCCTCATTACTTAGGCTACTAGTAATACTACAGTTGAACTAGACCAACTTCACTGCTGGCTGTGTGATGAAGTCATAGTGCCAATAATCTAGCAGTCTGTACCTCTGTGCCAGTCTGTACTGGTCTGTGGGCCTGTACCAAATCCAGTGCCAATGTTTTACTGATGAGTCGTTCAATACACTCCGCTGTCCAGCTCAACAATCTCACACAAGGAAAATGCGTCAAAGTTCGCGGGAAAGTAAACAGCAGGTACATTAGCGGATTAGAACCTTTCTAGCCACCCACAGATCCATCCTCAATTGCAAGTTTGCTTGAGATCGTGAGTCTTTTAGCGGCACGGGTGACCTGAAGAAGCAGGCAGGGTTCCCTCGTACATACACATTGTTCCGTGCTCACTGGTCGTTGGCGGACTTATGGATATATCTTTTCCATCAGGCCGTCGTCTGGTGGTGTTTTCCATCCGGCACGCGTGTTCTGAGCACCGGCCGACTGGGGCACACGAGGCACAAACGTGCTTGCGCTATTATTGCTATCGGAAAGAACCTCAATTGAGCCGTCTCAACTGCCGAATGCGTACATGCGGGAGCCTCGTCGAGTGCTTGGACTTCAAAGCTCACTGGCACGCCAACTAGTCTGGTGACGGCCTGCTACGTACATTTCGATGCGTCAACATGGTAGGCGTTGTCGACTTCAAAGGGGCGCAAGCCGTCGCAGCATATGCTTGCATACCGTTTTACCGGCGCAAAGAGTGACCAGGCGTGGTACAGGTTATCTTTCTTCCAATCGTGGACTGATTTCATATACATAGATGGGGATAATTAGAATACCGACATGCGTCCGGATAGAAGATTCTCTATCGAAGATCTATTCAACGTTGCATTGCCAGTTGATGGCACCTGCCTTTCTCGGGCTGCGTTGGGAAGCCGGGGAGGCACGTGAGAGCTGTTTGCAGGTCAAGTCGGGCCATTGGCAGAGTGCGCTCTCGTCGCTCATCTCATACTCTCTCTACTCGACAACCGCATTCACCGACATTTACGCTGATTCAGTCATGTCTGACCGTGCTACTTTCGTTAGGAACAAGTTCCCGCGATTCCGCATTCTCGTTGTCGGACGAGCCAATGCTGGCAAAACCACTCTACTCCAGAGAGTTTGCCAGACGACAGAATCTCCAATCGTTTGTGATCGTAAGGGAAATAGGGTCAGTACAAGCTCATTCCGTCGCCAAAAGACCCTCGTATGCTAACGGATCATGTCAGATCGATGTCGATGCGAGGGGAACAAGTGGAGTGGGCATTTGACATTGCCCATTTCCACCATGCTGACAATCGGGTACAGCGGGCAGAACATGATATTGAACATGAAATATCGTTTCGGAGTAATAACCGGTTTGTTTTCCACAAATCTAGAGACTTCGAGGCTGGGAGGGAGGATGAACTCCAGAAGGTTCAGTCCTTCATCCGGGGGCGTGCAAGCGATGCAAAATTGAGGAATCGTTTGCATGCGATATGGTAGGTGTCCTGATTCCATCCTTTTTGTGTATTGTGTATTGAGATGGGTGATAATAGGTACTGCATTCCATTGAATGAAGAGTGTAGACCAATTACAATAGTGGAAGAGTTCTTTTTTGAAAATTGTGGTACTGGGAGAGGTATGGTGAATGTTCAATCTAACTAACATGCTGACCCTGGGATCAGTGCCAGTGATTGCCATTTTCACTAAATTTGATGCCTTGCATATGGTTGCACTGGGGAGGTTGGTGAACCAAGGAAAAGAAATTCAGGATGCACAAGCTTTAGCCCCAAAGCATGCAGAGGAGATATTTCAGGAAATGGAGTGCTATGGGATGTTACAGCAGAAAGGATTTCCTCCAAGGGATTGTGTGCATACTAGTTGTAAGTCCATATGCAACATATTACAATAATACATGTTTCTAAGTCTTGTGGTTGAAGGCATGCAGGAGGAACAAGCAGATTGTACTCTGGTCATTAGCTGCACTGCAGCAGCTCTGGATGATGAAATGTTGGAAATGTTATTGATTTCTGCTCAGCAAGTCAACTGGAAACTGTGTGCTACTTATGCAGTAAAAAGGAAAGTAGCAGTTGAATGCTGGGATAGTGAAATAGCTGATGATATTGCTTTCAGAAGCCTAAGGAGAATTATACAATACTCAAAACTGGCTGGCTTGATTCAGAAGGATCAAATATGGAAAATACAGGCAACAATGGGATTATGGTTCCCACATGTCTATGTAAGTATAAATGCTAAAAATATGGAATAGATGTATACTATCCAATTGATAATATATGTATATAGGTGAGAGTCAGATATTAAGCTTGTTGAATGCAGTAGAGACTAACCAGGATATAAATATTATCCATGTGTTGATAGGTTGTAAGTGGCAGTTTTGGTATATCCATAGTGGCTCATTCATATTTATTTCTTGTATTTGGACAGGATGTAGGTAGCTGTGTCTATGCTGTTGGAGTGCTTACATCCAAGTTCACTCCTCTTTCATTTCATGTGTCCTAACAGTTGGTAGGTGGCTGTGTCTGGGTTGTTGTTATGCTTGCACCCATGTTCACTCCTCTTTTATTCCTTGTTTCCTAGCAGGATGTGAGTGGCTGTGTCTGTGCTATTGGTGTGCTTGCATCCATGCTCAATCCTTTTTCATTCCTTGCATGCTGACAGGATGTAAGTGGCTGTGTTTGTGCTGTCAGTGTGGTTGTATCCATGCTTACTCCTCTTTCGTTTTGTGTCTCAACAGGTAGTAGGTGGCTGTGTCTATGATATTAATGTGCTTGCATTGATGCTCAGTCATTTTTTCATTCCTTGTGTCATGATAGGAAGTAAGTGGCTATGTTTGTACTTGGGGTGTTGTTGCATCAAAGCTTACACTACTTTCATTTGTTATGTCCCAACAGGTGGTAGGTGGCTGAGCCAATGTTGTTGGTTTGCTTGCATTAATGGTCACACCTTTTTTATTCCTTGTTCTGATAGGAGGCAAGTAGTTGTATCTGTGCTGTTTGTGTGCATGCATCTACATATGCATACTCTTCTTTCATTCCTTGGGCTTGACAGTTAGTAAGTGGTTGTGTTTGTGCTGTTGGTGTGGTTGCATTCATGCTCACTCCTTTTAAATTCCTTGTGTCCTGGCAGGATGTGAGTGGTGTGTCTGTGCTGTTGGTATGCTTGCATCCATATTCATACCTCTTTTATTCTTTCCATGGTGACAGAGGGTAGGCAGTTGTTGTTCTGCTGCTAGTATGTTTGCATCCATGCTCACTCTTTCATTTTTTGTGTCTTAATAGGTGGTAGGTGGCTGTGCCTGGGCTGTTGTTGGGCTTGCCTCTGTGCTCACTCCTGTTTCATTCTTTGTGTTCTGACAGATGGTAAGTGGCCATGTCTGTGGTATTGGTGTACTTGCATTCATACTCACACCACTTTTATTGCTTGTGTTTGGACAGAGAGTAAGTTGCTGCATTTGTGGAGTTGGTGTAGATGCATTCATGTTCATACCTTTTTCATTCCTTGTGTCCTAACAGTTGGTAAGTGGCTGTGTCTATGCTATTCCTTGTTCCTCCTTCATTCCTTGTGTTCTGACAGTTGGTAAGTGGCAGTGTCCATGGTATTGATGTACTTGCATTGATGTTCATTCCTTTTTCATTCCTTGTGTCCTGGTAGAATGTAAGTGGCTATGTTTGTGCTGTTGGTGTGGTCACATCCATGCTCACTCCTTGTTTATTCCTTGTATCCCAACAGGTGGTATGTGGCCATGTCTATGCTATTAATGTGCTTGTATTGATGCTCATTTCTTTTCATTCCTTATGTTCTTACAGGATGTAAGTAGCTGGTCTGAGCTGTTGGTGTTGTTTCATTCACACTGATTTCTTTTTCATTTTTTGGGTTCTGATAGGATGTAAGTGGCATGTCAGCACTGTTGATGTACTTGCTTTCATGGTCACTGCTTTTCCATTTCTTTAATTCTGACAGGCAGTAAGTGGCTGTGTCTGCTTCTGCTGTGATTGAATTCAAGCTCACTCTTCTTTGGTTTCTTGTTTACTAACAGGAGGTAAGCAGCTGTGTCTTTCTGTTGGTGTGCTTGCATCCATGCTCACTTCTGTTTCATTCCCTGTGCACTGATAGGCAGTGAGTGACTGTGGCTCTGCTATCATAGGCTGTGGCTGCATCCATGCTCACTGTTCTTTCACTTCTTGTTTCCTGACAGTTGGTATGTCACTACATCTGTGTTGTTGGTGTACTACATTCATACTCAATCCTCTTTTATTTTTTGTATCCTAGCAGACAGTAAGTAGTTCTGTCTGTGCTGTTGGTGTAATTGCATAAATGCTCACTTCTTTGTTGTTCCTTGTGTCCTGATAGGGTGTAAGTGACTGTGACTGTGTTCCTGGTGTGCTTGCATCCATGCTCACTCCTTTTTCATTTCTTGTCTCCTGTCAGGGGGTAAGTGCTTAGGTCTGTGCTGTGTGTTCTCTTTATTCCTTGCTTTCTGACAGGTGGTAAGTGGCTGTGCCTATGGTGTTGGTGTGCTTACATGCATACTCAATCCTCTTTCATTACTTGTGTCCTAACAGGCAGTGAGTGGCTGTGTGCTTGGTTTTCATGTATTTGCATCCATGCTCACTCCTCTTTCATTCCTTGTATTCTGACAGAGAGTAAGTCATTGTGTCTGTGCTGTTGGCGTGCTACATTGATGCTCTATCCTTTGTTATTTCTTATGTCTTGATAGGAGGTTAGGGGCTTGTCTTTGCTGTTGGTGTGCTTGCATTCATATTCATTTCATTTCATTTCTTGGGTTCTGACAGCAAGTAAGTAGCTGTATTTGTGCTATTAGTGTGCTGTATTGATGTTCAATCCTTTTTCATTCCTTGTGTCTTGGCAGGAGGCAAGTGGCTGTGTTTGTGCCATTGGTGTGCTTGTGTCTATGCTCAATCTTCTTTTATTCCTTGTCTTGACAGTTGGTGAGTCATTGTGTTTGTCTTGTTGGTGTGATTGCATCCACATTCACTCCTCTGCCATTCCTTTTGTTGTGACAGGAGGTAAGTGGTTGTGTATGTGCTTTGGTGAGGTTATATCCATGCTCACTCCCCTTGTATTTCTTGTGGTCTGACAGGTGGTGAGTAGTTGTGTCTGCTATAATGTGCTTGAATTCATAATCACTCCTCTTTTCCTTCATGTTTCTTGACAGAGGGTAAGTGATTGTCTATGTGCTATTGGTGTGCTTGTATTCATATTCACTTCACTTGGATTCTTTCCATGGTGACAGAGGGTAGGCAGTTGTTTTGCTGCTAGAATATTTGCATTAATGCTCACCCTTTCATTTTTTATGCCCTGAAAGGTGGTAAGTGGCTGTGTCTGTGATGTTGGTTTCTGTGCATCTGTGCTCACTCTTTCATTCCTTGTATTTTGAAAGATGGTAAGTGACTGTGTCCATGGTGCTGGTGCATTCATGCCCACTGCTTTTTCATTTTTTGTGTTCTGATAGAGAGTAAGTCATAGCATTTGTGGTGTTGGTGTGCTTACATTTGTGCTCATTCCTTTTTCACTCCTTGTGTCCTGACAGTTGGTTAGTGACTGTGTTTGTGCTGTTGGTATCCTTGAATTCATGCTCACTCCTGTTTCATTCCTTGTGTTTTGATAGGGGGTATGTGGTGATGTCTGTGGTGGTGGTATGCCTGGATCCATGCCTACTCCTCTTTTTTTGCTTGTGGCCTGCCAGGCAGTAAGTGGCTGTGTCAGAGTAGTTGATATGCCTACATACATGCTCACTCTTTCATTCTATGTGTCCTCACAGTGGGTCAGTGGGTGTGTCTGTGCTTTGGAATTGTTGCACTTATTATCACATCTCTTCCATTCCTTGTGTCATGACAGTTGGTAAGTGGTTGTATCTGTGCTGTTGGTATGTTTGGATCCATTCTGATTTCTCTTTCATTACTTGTGTCCTAACAGGATGTAAGTGGCTGCATCTGTCCTATGACTGTGGTTGCATCCATGCTTACTTCTCCTTCATTCCTTGTATCCTGATAGGATGTAAGTGGTTGTGTCTGAGTTGTTGGTGTGCTTGCATTCCAGCTAACACCTCTTTCATTCCTTGTCTCCTAACAGTTGGTAAGTAGCTGTGATAGTGGTGTTCATGTGCTTGCATGCATGCACATTTTTTATTCATTTCTTGTGTCCTCACAGGATGTATGTGGCTGTGTCCATGGTGTTGGTGTACTTGCATGCATGCTCATTCCTGCTTTATTTTTTGTGTTCTGACAGGATGTAAGTGATTGTAATGCCTTTGGTGTGTCTGTATCCATACTCACTCCTCTTTGATTGCTTGTGTCCTGACAGGAGGTAACTGGTTGTCTGTGCTGCTCACTCTTTTTTGATTTCTTGTCTCCTGATAGGAAGTAAGTTGTCATATCTCTGCTGGTGGTGGAATTTGCATCCATGTTCACTCCTCTTTCATTCCTTCTATTCTAATAGAGGGTAAGTGGTTATGTCTGTGCTGTTGGTGTCCTTGCCTCCATGCTCACTCCTCTTCCATTTTGTGTCCTAACAGAGTGTAAGTGGATCTGTCTGTAATGTTGCTGGGCTTGTATCCATGTTCTGTCTTCTTTTACTCCTTGTGTCCTGACAGTTGGTAAGTGACTGTGACTATGGTGTTGATGTACTTGCATCTATGCTCACTTCTCTTTTATTCCTTGTGTCTTGACAGTTGGTAAGTGGCTGTGTTTATGCTGTTGGTGTGCTTTCATACATACTCATTTCTTTTTCATTTCTTGTGCCTTGACAGAGAGTAAGTGGTTGTGTCTGAACAGCTAATGTGCCTGCATCCATGCTCACTCTGCTTTCATTTATTGTGTCCTGACAGATAGTAAGTGGTTGTGTCTGTGCTATTGGTGTACTTGCATACATACTTATTTCTTTTATATGCATGTATTCTAACAGAGGGTAAGTGGCTGTGTCTATACTGTTAATGTGCCTGCATTCATGCTGACTTCTCTTTCATACCTTATGTTGTAATAGAGGGCAAGTTACTTTGTTTGTGCTGCTGGTGTGCTTGTATTCATACTGACTCTTCTTTCATTTATTGTGCCCTAACAGGTGGTGGGTGACTTTGTTTGTGCTATTGGTTGCTTGCATTCATGCTTATTTCTCTTTTATTGTCTGTGTTCTAACAGGAGGTAGGCCACTATGTCTGAGCTGTGGTGTACTTGTATTCAAGCTCATTCCTCTTTCATTCCTTGTTTTCCTGACAGAGAGTAAGTGATTGTGTTTTCACTGTAGGTTTGCTTGCATTGATGCTCACTCCTCTTTTATTCTTTATGTCCTAACAGGAGGTAAGTGGATGTGTTTGTGATATTTTTGTGCTTGCATCTATGCTCACAACTCTTTCAATATCTGTGTCCTCATAGTGTGTGAGTGATTATGAATCTGCTGTTAGTGTGCTTGATTTGATTTTCATCCCTTTTTCATTCTTTGTGTCCTGACAGGATGTAAGTGGCTATGTCTGTGTTGCTGGTGTCCTTGTATTCATGCTCACTTCTCTTACATTGCATCTTGACAGTTAGTAAGTGGCTGTGTTTGTGCTATTAATGTGATTGCATCCATCCTCACTCCTCCTTCATTTCTTGTGTCCTGACAGGCAGTAAGTGGTTGTGATGGAGCCATTGATAAGCTTGCATCCATGCTCACATCTCTTTTATTCTTTGTGTTCTAATAGGATGTAAGTAGCTGTGTCTTTGCTGGTGGCATGCTTGCATCTATATTCACTCTTTTATTCCTTGTGTTTTAAAAGTTGGTAACTACTTGTGTTTTTGCTATTGGTGTGCTTGCACCCATGCTTATTTCTCTTTCATTTCATGTGTCCTGACAGTTGGTAAGTGGCTGTGTCTGTGCTGTTGGTGTGCTTGTATTCATGCTCACCCTTTCATTTCTTGTGTTCTGGTAGGCAGTGAGTGGTTACATCTATGCTGATGGTGTACCTGGATTCTTGCTCAATCCCCTTAATTTCTTGTGTCTTGACAGGAGGTATGTGGCTGTGTCCATGCTGTTGGTGTACTTGCATCCATGCTAACTTTTTTTTTTTTTTTGTTCATTTCATTTTTCTTCACAGGCAGTAAGTAGTTGTGTCTGTGCCATTTGTGTGCCTGGATCCATGCTCAATCCTCTTTAATTTCTTGTGTCCTGACAGGAGGTCAGTGGCTATGTCTATTCTGTTAGTGTGCTTGCATCCATGCTTACTCCCTTCTCATTTCTTGTGCCCTTCAATCCTTGTATTCTTACAGGATGTAAGTGGCTATATCTGTGCTGTTGATGTTCTTGTATCTATCCTCACTCTTCTTTTATTCCTTATATCCTGATAGGAAGTAAGTGGTTGTGGCTGTGCTATTACTGTGTCTGCCTCCATGCTCACTTCTTTTTTATTTCTTGTGGTCTGACAGGAAGTAAGTGGCTGTGTCTGTGCTGTTGGTGTGCTTCCATCTATGCTCACTCCTTCATTTCTTGTGTTATGCCAGAATGTAGGTGGCTGTGTCCATGCTGTTAATGTGGTTGCATCCCTGCTCACCCATTTTTATTCCTTGTGGCCCATTAGGAGGTAATTGGCTTTGCCTGTGCTGTTGATGTGTTTTCATGCATGCTCACTCCCTTTGCATTCTCTGTGTCCTAACAGGTGGTAGGTGTTCATGTCTATGTTGTTGATTCATTTGCATCCATGCTCATCCCTCCTTTATTTCTTTGATCTGAACAGGATGTAAGTACATATGTCTGTCCCATTTGTGTATTTTATCTCTGCTTATTTCTGATTCATTCTGTGTATTCTGACAGCTGGTGAGTGAGTGTGTGTTGTTGGTGTGATTGTATTCATCTTTGTTTTCCTTTCATTGCTTCTGTTGTGCCAGGTGGTAAGTGACTGTAGTTGTTCTATTGGTGTGCTTGCATCAATGCTGACTTTTCTTTCATTCCCTGTGTCCCCACAGAAGGTAAGTGGCTGTGTCTGTGCTGCTGTTGTGCTTGCATTCATGCTTGCTCCTCCCTCATTTCCTATGCCCTCTCAGAGAGTAAGTGGCTGTGTCTGTTCTGTTAGCATGCTTACATCTATGTTCACTTCCCTGTGTCCTGACAGGTGGTAAGTGGCCATGGCTATGATATTGGAATACTTACATCTATGCCTACTCCTTCATTTCTTCTGTCTTGCAGGAAGTAAGTAGATGTCTATGCTCTTGTTGTGCTTGGATTCATGCTCACATCTTTTTTATTTCTTGTGTTCTCACAGTGGGTAAGTGGCTGTCTGTGCTTGGATTCATTTTTACACCTCTTTTATTTTATGTGTCCTGACAGTTTGTAAGTGGCTGTGTTTGCTGTGTTGATGTGCTTGCATCAATGTTCACCTCTCTTTTATTCCTTGTGTCCTAACAGTGGGTAAGTGGCTGTGTTTGTGATCTTGCTGTTTTTGCATTCATGCTCATTTCTATTTTATTTCTTGTGCCCTGACAGGATGTATGTGCCCATGTCTGTGCTCTTGATGTACTTGTATTGATGCTTATTTGTCTTCCATTCCTTGTATCCTGACAGTTTGTAAGTGGGAACAGTTGATGTGCTTGCATTCATGCTTACTTCCCTTTCATTCCTTATGTTCTGACAGAGAGTGAGTGGCTGTAATTGTATTGTTGGTGTGCTTGCATCCATGGTGACTCCCCTCTTGTTGCTTGTGTCTTCATAGGAGGTATGTGCTTCTTCTGTGTTGTTGATGTTGTTGTAATCATATTCACTCTGTTTTAATCCCTTGCATACTGGCAGAGGGTAGGCAGTTGTCTCTATGCTGCTAGTTCTGCTGCTGCTTTGCTTGCATAAATACTCACTCTTTCATTTCTTGTAATCTAACAGGTGGTAAGTGGCTGTGTTTGTGCTGTTGGTGTGCTCACATATGTGCTTACTTTTCTTTCATTCCTTGTGTCCTAACAGACAGTAAGTGGTTGTATCTGTCCTGTTGGTCTGCTTGCATTCATGTCCATTCCTTTTTTATTCCTTGTATCCTAACAGAATGTAAGTGCCTGTGTTTGTGCTTTCAGTGGGCTTTCATCTATGTTCACTGTTTTCTTATTCCTTGCATCTTTACAGGAAGTATGTAGCTGTGTCTGTGCTGTTGGTGTGCTTGTCTCTATACTTACACTTTTATTCCTTGTTTCTTTACAGAAGGTAATTGTTTATTTTTGTGCTATTAGTGTACTTGCATCCATGCTCCCTCCTCTTTCATCTCTTGGGTCTTGACAGGATGTAAGTGGATGTGTCTGTGCTGTTGGTGTGCTTGCTTTTATATTTATTTCTTCTTCACCCCTTGTATTCTAATAGTGGGTAAGTGGCTATGCTGTTTATATCTTTGTATTTGTACTTATTGCTATATCATGCCTTGTGTTTTTATGGAAGGCAAGTTGATTTTCTTATGTTACATATGTATGCCTATATTGATGCTCACTTTACTCCCCTTTTTTTTGTAGCAGAGAGTAGGTCATTTTGTTTTTACCTGTATTATGCACATGCTTACACATATGTTCTTTCTCTATTCATATAATTATTTATTTTATCCATATTCCATACATATTCCCTCATATATATATAAATTTTCTTATACAGTTTTCCTCTTTTCATACTAATTCAAATCAACAGTTATCTCATGAAATGGTATGTATTTCTTGCATATGCAGTTATTTATTGACTTATGTTGTCATAGCTTCATGGCTCTAATGTCCAGAAGGCTTGTGTGCTTTCCACAGGTAATTACTACTATTTTTGTGTAGGAAATATTTAATTCCTATATTAGTGATACTTCTTGTTCTTGTACACTCTTTCCACTCTTGGCAACTGCAAAGTGAAGAAAATCACCTTTCTGCTTCCTTTGATCAATTTCTGAACTGTCATCACCACCAATCCATCATCTCTTCTGTAAACCAAGCTGTTCTATCTTATGGAAACCATTATGATTTGCTATATGATCAAATCATTGAGATTATTTTGAAGTATCCTTTGGGTATGAATACAATTGTAGAAATGTTTAACACTCATTTATTGCTCACAGATCATCCTACATTGCCCCTCTTGCAAAGTCTGTGAATGAATTCTTCTACTAATCTGTCAAGGCAAATTATGACTGGTACATCTCATTTTATTCAATCAAGGCATGACAATAGCCACCAAACAGATACTCAAAGTGTTGATACTCTGTGTTTGAGCCAATACAGGCTCAGTGCATGCTGGTCAATTATGTATAAGAAATTTCTTCTTTGAAAAGTGGATAGCTGGTTAAATGTAGTTGGGCAATATGCTTTTTACTGTAAAAAGGTTTTATTTGCTCAAGATCTTGTTAAAATTTGAATCTACATATATGTGAGCTCTACATGTTACTGTCTGAGTTGCAAGAGGTAGCATTAGATGTCATTCAAATTTCTTTGCTTTGTTCATGGAATTTGTAATATTATATTTTCTTGGAAGTACATACAGTTACTCCAAAAACCAGCCCAATGTTTAATCCCAATCCAGTGTGTGAAGTGCATACACTGCAATCACATAAACAAATTACACTTTGCTTTTGTGGCATGTATTGTAGTATACAGTGAGCAACAAAACTGTTGCAATGTCTAACCTCAATCTGGTGTGTCAAGCACACCACAATCACATGTGGGAATTTTGCTTAGCTTTGGTGACACCAAATATAGTGGTCACTCTTGGCTACAAACCATTCCCTTATGTCATGTGATTTAATCACAGCCACATGAGATATACTTCAATTAATCAAGGGTACTCATTGCAACAGTTTTGTTGCTGACATGGAAATATATGAAATTGACATATTTTAAAAGGTTTTTACATAATATATTGGTCATGTGATGTACATAAATACTTCAATGATGCAAACAAACCAAAATATCACCATTATGAAATCCCTTTCTACTGAGCAAATCACTTATATCACTTCTCTTCTGGAATTGGGTCAATCTACTCCCCAGGTGTCAAATGCTACTGGCTTTCATCACTCTACTATTAGTAGAATACACTCCAAATACCTTCCCAACCTTCCTAAAGCTACTAGTGGACATCCATCTCTTATTACTCCCACTAACATGCAACATGCTATTTATCTAATTGGAACTGTAAAGGCTGAAAATGCTGTCCAAGTCAGCCATACACTCTCTAACATCAAGAGCCATTCCATATCTTCCCATACCATGTGCTGTCATCTCAAACAAGCAGGAATAAAGGCTGTAGTCAAGCAAAAACAGTCTTTTCTTTGCAAACATTATAGGCAGGCAAGATTAGATTTTGCTGAAAGCCATCAGCATTGGACTGTAGAGGACTGGAAGCAAGTTATTTGGTCAGATGAGACCAAAATCAATCACATTGGATCAGATGGTAGAAAATGGGTATAGAAAAAGGCAGGAGAAGACCTTAGTGATAGGCTGGTGGAAGGAACAGTAAAGTTTGGAGGAGATTCTTTGATGATGTGGGGTTGTATGACTTGGAAAGAAGTGAGATTGGCTTGCAAGATTGATGGTAGGATGGATGCTGACCTCTATGTGAAGAATTTGGAGGATGAATGTCAAGGAACCCTTCACTATTATGGCAAATCTTCAAAGGATGTTGTTTTTCAACCAGACAATGACCCCAAGCACACCAGCAAAAAGACCAAGGATTGGTTTTCTGACAATGATTTTGTGGTCATGTTGTGGCCTGCTCAACCTACAGACCTCAGTCCCATAGAATATTTGTGGTTTCTTCTCAAAAGAAGGCTAGCAGAGTATCCTGAGCCACCCAAAGGAATATTGGAACTTTGGGAGTGCATTCAAATGTAGTGGAAGAAGATTGGAATAGAGGAATGTCAAAGATTGATTCAGAGTATGCCCAGGAGAATTCAGGATGTGTGAGGTCAAAGAAGGATACACTTCATACTAACTTATGATACCCTTGATGTCAGCAACAAAACTATTGCAATGAGTACCCTTGATTGATTGGAGTATATCTCATGTGGCTGTGATTTAAATCACATGACATAAGAGAATGACTTGTAGCCAAGAGTGACTACTATATTTAGGGTCACCAAACCTAAGTGAAATTATGTGATTGTGGTGTGCTTTGTGCATCAGATTGAGGTTAGGCATTGCAATGGTTTTGTTGCTCACTGTAAACCCTTGGCTACAATTTTGCTCTACACATCACATGATTCCATTCACATGCTGTCAAGATATAGCCATTACAAAATGAACACCTCATTGGGCTGGTTTATGTACTTTTAATGTGAATGATATTATTAGTACTTGGTATAGCCTCCTTTTGCCTTAAGCACTTCCTGGACCCTCCTAGGCATGCTCTCAATCAATTTCTGACACTCTCCAACTGGTATCTTCTGCCACTCCATCTGAATTCTATTCCATAACTCATCCATACCTTTGGGAGGAATTTCATACTCAGCAAGTCTTATTTTGAGATACCACCAGAGATGTTCAATGGGATTGAGGTCAGGAGACTGTGCAGGCCATACCATGGTCCTAAAATCTTGCTCTTCTAGCCACTCCCTGACCTTTTTGCAAGTATGCTTGGAGTCATTGTCCTGCTAAAAAATAATGTCAAGAGGATTTAGACCATAATACTGCAAGGTTTCTAGCAGTTCATCCTTCAAAATTTGAAGGTAAAGATCATCATCCATCCTACCATCTATCTTGATGGCATAGTCAATTTCTTTCCAAGTCATACAGCCCCAAATCATCACAGAACCCCTACCATGCTTGATGGTACCCTCCACAGCCTATTACTTGTTACAGGATGATACTTTTTCACTACCAAAGTTGACTACACTTTGGCTACACTTTGACTAGTGTCACCACTATCCTACACTTTACTACCAACTTTGGTACACTCTTAACCTAATGTCACTTATCCTACACTTCACTACCAACTATGGTACACTCTTATCCTAATGTCCACCATACATCTTTGTATAGGTTACCACCCCAGATCTCTAGATGGGATCTCTCCATTCTACATGCATGATATGCATGTTCTTCCACATGAACTCTAGACCTCCAGAGGCTATGCCTTCTATTCTACCACACCATGCTGCACTAAACACATTTCACATATTTGTTGTATATTCAACTACCCCCTCATGTTCTCCTCCTGTTACTCATTTCCCTCCATTCTGATGCTTCCATTCCACTACCAGGCTGTGCCAGACAGTGCCCCATTTGCCCTCCTCATGTACAATCTCTAGATTAGAGTACAATAGGTACAAACATGTACATAGAATAGTATATAAAGCCTGAATACAAGCCAGGGAACCTAGTCTGGTTCTCCTGGGTTTTTCCCCTCAAGCTTAGCACACCAACTCAGTCCCCCCATGGTCTAGGAGGTCTAGTGAATAGCATAAAACCAGAGCTTAAGGGTTGTTTCATTACTAAGCTTTTCACCTGGAATTTTCCACATCCATTTCTTCCCATCTGACCCCAGGTGATTGATTTTGGTCTCATCAGACTATATGACCTTCCAATCCTCTATAGTACAATCCTTGTGAGCATATGCAAAATCCAACTGAAGTGCAACCCATGACCAGTGTATAGTGTGGCTCAGGCTACTCTCACACCAGGCTTATAAGAGTCAAGGAAGTGGTTTAGGGGATGCCACAAGGACTTAACTGAGGTCCTTGGGTCATTATATTCAACTATATATACCATAGGGACATGTTTGTGCATATTGACTACTGGTCCATGCATATTTACACATTGCATACTATCTATGACATCACATGGGAGAAAGAAGACTACATATGATGTATTGTGAGAGTCATGTCTGACATAAGGCAGTCTAGAGTGCCATAAGGCATGGAAATCAAAGATAAGCACCTTGAGGCACAGAAATTAAATACACAAGGCAGACAAGGGTCTAGCCCCTACCACATGTATGCCTGACACAGCACAGCTCAGATCCCTCCATAGCTGGTTGTCATGTGAACTAGTCATGTGCTAAGTCTCACAGTCACATGCTTATAAAGCAAAATATGTTCTAAGTCACCAATGTGATAGTATCCCTAAGCTGATGGGCTGTAGGGAAATTATAACATTACCCCCTATCTAAGAATCAGATTCCAAACAATTCCAAATAGGATCACAGTCGGTAAATACATCATCAGGACTAAAAGGCCATGGAAACAATCAACATCAATAAGGTTAAGCTTCCTGGGAGCATTCAGGTTCTTCCAATGGAAATCAGCTACCACATCTTTTGCTGATTGGAGGTTGTTGGTGCGTTCCCACATTCAATCTTCTTCCCCATATCCAGACCAGTGGACCAGGTTCTCCAGACATCAACCCTTCATTCTCAAGGCAATAATGTATTTGACATCGTATTTCTCTGAACCATCTTCTGTAACTTTAATAGGTCCAGGCTTGTATGTTGGTTGGCTGTCAAGGTGTTCCTTATAGGGTTTAACATGGGATATATTCACTACCAGGTGTATTCTCATTCCCCATGGGAGCTGTAGTTTTACAACATTCTGGTTGTTATCCACGTCTAATATTTTATATGGGCTGAGCCATTGCTCAGTCAGCTTTCAGCTGATTCATGTATCCTGGAGATTAAGGTTTTCAGTGCTTAACCATACCTTATCTCCTGCCTTGTATTCCAGCACATTGCTTCACTTCTTATTGGCTTGTGCTTTCATAGTTTTTATCTATTTTCAAGGTTCTCACAAACCTGGTTGAGGGTCAACCTCATTCTGTCTAGGAATTCCTGTGCTGCAGGTGCCTTTGTTATTGTCAGCTCTATTCCCATCCTTGGTTCATATGACCATGTGATTTGGAATGGGAATTTCTTTGTTCATGAAGATTGCCAGTTATTATACATAAACTGGGCCAGTGTCATATCCCAAAATCTACCAAGTCCACCTCTGATATATCCAGTACCAACTCCAGTACCAACCCCAGTTCAATCTCTTTCATCTCCATACCTATGACACTCAGACTTGTATGATTAGATTACTAACACCCTATAACTCTTCCTGATGTCTTACCCCTTATGCCCCTCTAACATGTTTCACCTACTCTGAGGAACTCTGAGGAGATGTCATGCTCTATTTTAGTTTAGACACCTCTGACACATTTCACTCCAATGTGATACAGGTACATGTCACTCCAACACTTGACATCCTGACACTTGACACTTGACATCCAGACTTACTAATACACCTTTCTCCTGTATATAAACCCTGTAGAATATGCCCTGTATTCCCTGGTTCAAATATCAATTTAACTTGATGTTCTCACCCTCCCTCCTGGTTGTCATTGCACAACTCCACCTCCAACCTCTGCCCCTTTGTTTGTAAATCCAGGACTGAGTCAAGCAAGGGCACACCACATAAGGTGAAGCCAAGTTCCATCCAACAACAACTCCAGAGCTCTGGAGTTGCACTCACACCACTCATCCCTGAGTTTAACAGCCAGGCTTAGCCATTCTGCCCATTGATCTTGTTTTTTGGTGCAGTACAGTCAGAGATACTGCTGCAATTCTCTGTTTACTCTTTCTGTTTGTCCATCTGTTTGCAGATGGAAAGTGGTGCTTACATAAATTAAAGCAGATACTGTATGAAGAGATGCTGATAAATCCACCATAACCTGTGAGGCAAATTGTGGTCCTCAATCCAATACAATACTCATGGGAAGGCCATGATGCTTCCACACATGATCTCTATATAGCTTTGCCATCCCCTTACTTGTTATGGTCTTATTAGTAGAAATGAAGCACAATTCTTCAGAGAATCTATTTACTGTTACTGTCAAGTCCTGGTTCTCCAAGGGTGAATCCAATGGAGGTCTGAGGCTGAGGGGGCAAAGGGACAGAGGTGAGAATGGAGATGGATCAGAGATCCAACAGAAGTAATGGGATGGAGGGGTTTAGGATGTTGGCACAGGACTTATGTGTCATGCTGCTGTACAATCCTGTGTCCTAGTATTTAGAGAGAGAGAGAAAGAGAGAGAGAGTTCAGACAAGAGGAGGGAAACTTAGTTGATATTCATACTGAGGACAGAGTACAGAAGTAGGTACAACTTATATACATTCAGAGTCAGGTACAGAGGTATGGAATAGAATGAAGATCATGTGGAAAGGAATAGAGAGAGCATATGGTACATTACAAATCACAACAGACCATGTGGAACTGGAATGGAGAGGAGAAAGGTCCAGAGGAACCTAGTTACTAAGGACCCTATAGAATGGAGGAATGAAAGGGGAAGCTTATCTAATACAGTTCAAGATGGGCCACATGTTGGAGGTGACTCCAAGGTATGTCTGATGAATCTAGTGTGGTATGAGGTCAAAGGATGTCGGAGGTGGTTTGGAGGAGAGGCAGATGAGGTTGGAAAGAATGGATATGACAGTGCCCCCCATTAAGGCCAAGCCCTCGAGGCCTAATTGGATTGGGAGGCAATGGGGACAGGCACAAGCCAAAGCAGTAACCTGTTATGGGAGGGGACTCATGTGGGTCATGACCTCAACTGAGACAATGTGGGACAGGTAGCTGAGTGGGGTTCAAACCTTGTGCCTTGGGGTATAAGTGTGGCATAGTTGGATTTCCAGGTTGAACTGCAACCACTATCATCAACTATGTCTAGCAATGGATCATGTGACCTGACACCGGATCAATTCAGTGTGGAGGAGGCCATGCTCCAAGCCCAGCTCAAGCAGCTGGTGCAATGCAGGGAAGCAGTGAGAGCAGTGAGAGCATGACATGAGGTGGAAGAGAAGGTGCATTGAGAGGTGGAGGAGGCTGAATGCCAGAGGAGGGCAGTGGAGGAGGAGGCTCTGAGGAAGAGGGCATTGGCCAAGGTAGAGCTAGAGAAGACAGAGGCAGGGGTGCAAGCAGAAGACAAGGAGGGGAGTGAAGAGGAGGGTGATGATGAGGACATGGATGGAGAGGGGTTGGAGGTCAGTGCCTGATGGCCCAACTCTGAAACAGAGTAATGTACATAAGATTTAATAGAAAGAACTTGAAATTGGGAATCAGAGTGAGATGTAAGGCAATACAAGCATGAAAGAGAGAACAAGAAAATGGGGCAGTGTCAGAAATGGCACTCTAGAGTGCTGACAGTGGTCCAGACTTGTCAGGGTATGTATCTCTGATGGAAGTCCAAGATGAGGTCCTTCACATTGCCTAACTCTGTGGCTAATAGCCAGGAGGTTTTGTTGTCAGTGCCCTCATAGCTGAGCCAACATACTAAGTACAGGAGTTGGCAGTGTCACCTTCTCTGATTGATCTTGGAGTCTAGGATCTCCATGATCTCATATTTGGATTCTCTGTCAACCTTGATTGGAGGTGGTGGAGGTTGGACTCAGTTTTCTATAGTATTGGGAACAGAGGGTTCTAATTGTGAAACATGGAAAATGGGGTGGACAGAGTGAAGTGAATTGGGAAGGCATAATGTAAATGAGTGGGGACCAGGGTGGGAAATTATCAGAAATGATCTGAGGTTCTTTTCTGAAAGCTTCTTGGATGGCCTTGTGAAACAGAAGTACTTGGCCTTGACATATACCAGGTCTCTGATCTGGAAGTCCAGTGCTGGACTGTGCTTAGCATCAGCAGGACCTTGATATTGCTTCTGTGCTTCCAACATCTCCATTTGGAGGAACTCATGGAGTTCATCTAAGTCTGTAACATAGGTTGATGCAATGGAGGAAGTGAGGGGGCAATCGAAGTGAACAGAGAAGTTGGGGTAGTATCCCTTGTTTGCAAAGAAGGGTGAGATGCCTATGGTAGCACTGGGTGCATTGTTGTAGGCAAATTCAGTGAGAGGGAGCAGGTCCAACCAGTTGTCCCGCTGATAGTTGCAATAAATTCATAAGTATTGCTCCAAGGTCTGGTTAGCACATTCTATCTGTCCATCCCCCTCTGGGTAATAACCAGAGGTGAAATGGAGGCACATGTCAAGTGCTTTGCCTAAAGAGCAGAAGAATTAAGATATGAACTCAAAGCCCTGATCAGAGGTGATATGGGATGGGACCCCATGCTTAGAGAATACATGAATCAGGAACAACTTGGCTAGGTTGGTGATGTGATGGTGTTGTAGGTGGGGATGAATATCACCTGCTTGGATAACTTGTCAATAACTACCAGGATGGTGGTGAAGCCATTGGAAGACAGGAGCTGCTCAATGAAATCCATTGAGATTGAATTCCAAGGCTTTTCCAGAACTGGAAGCTGCTTCAAGAGTCCATATGGGCAATGTCTTGGGACCTTAGCACAGGTGCAGGAGGTGCAGGAGCTAATGTAGTCTTTTACCATTGTGCATACACCAGGCCAGGTGTATTCCCTGCAGATCAGTTTGAGGGTTTGATTTTGTCTGAAGTGTCCCACAGTTGGATGATCATGGAAGGCTCAGAGCACTTGGAGCTGAAGATCATTGGCATTGGGGACATATATACAGTTATCTTGGAGGAGGAAACCTTCGTGTGAGACTGACTGGTGGCAATCATTTGCAGGGATGGAGGAAAGAAGGGGGGATGCTGTAGGATCAGATGGGAGGGCAGAGAGAATATTGGAATGAATTTGTTCCATGTTGAGGAGGAGTGATGCTTAAAGTACTGGAGCTTCTAGATAAGTTGCTCAGAGGGATGAAGTGAGTTGGTCTTGGGTGAATATAGGTCAGAAGTTGTCAGGGTTGACTCAAGCATAGTCCTGGTCCCCCTCCTTGGGGTAGACATCCCATCATCTAGTTAGGGCATCAGGCTTAGCTCTGAGGCAACCCAGATGCAAATTGGCAAAGGTACTTGGACCAACAGGCTTGTTGGCAAGTGAGCAGCTTGGTACTGGTGAAGTATTCAAGGTTCTTGTGGTCTGTAAAAACTGTAACTGGAGTTCCAGAGCCCTCCAGGTAGTGCCACCAAGTGGGGAAGGCCTCAAAAATGGTGAGGAGCTCTTTGTCATGGGTATCATAGTTGAGCTCACTGTCCCAGAGGGATTGGGAGTAGAAGGTGATGGGATGGAGTTCACTGTTGGGGAGCATGATGGAGAGGATGCCTGTGATGGCATAATCAGAGGCATCCCTTTTGATTGTGATCAGGACATCCATGGTCCAATGGATGAGGATGGGGGCAGAGGTGAAGGCATCCTTCAGTGCTTGGAAAGATTTCTGACAGGCATCAGAGAAATCCCAGGCAGTGCCTTTGCAGGTGAGGTGGGTGAGGGGAATAACTATGTCCATATAGTTGTGGATGAAGCATCTATAAAAGTTGGTGAACCCCAGGAAGGCCTAAATGTCTTTTACCTTCTGGGGTTCTGGCCAATCCATGATTGCCTTGATTTTATCAGCAGCCATAAAAAGGCCAGAGGGGGAGAGCATGTATCTGAGATACTCAACAGAGTCCAAGTGCTATTCACACTTCTCTGGCTTCAGGTAGAGGCCATTCACATGGAGGTGCCAGAGGACTTCTTGGACATGCTTCCAATTATTCTCAATGTCAGAGGAGTAGATGAGGATGTCATTGAGGTAAATGATGACACAAACATCTAACATGTCAGTGAAGATGGAGTTAATGAAATGCTGGAAAGCAGTGGGGGCATTGGTGAGTTTGAATGGCATAATGAGCCACTTGTACGATCCATAACAGGTCCAGAATGTAGTCTTCCACTCATTATTACATTTTCTTCGCCTGCTCTTCTCTCCCTTACTCCCTTCTTGCTTATATATATATCTGTCCGTCTTTAGGCTGATCCTTATCCTCCTCAAAACCCTATGGTATACGCTCATCCATGTTCTTTGTCTTGTACTGTAGCGCAACCCAAAACCAGTACTAGACGTGGCTCAGGCTACTCTGTTCACTAGGCTTATAGGAGCTAAGATTATGGGGAATAGCCACAAGGACTTAACTGAGGTCCTTGGGTCGTCATATTCAAG
>JBBPKK010000521.1:0-21961 GCA_038089215.1 Tylopilus vinaceipallidus
TTGCAGAGATTTCCCAAAATGGATGTGCCAGTGGAGTAGTGGCTGCTTTTGGTCGCTTCTAAATGTTTATGTAATCTGTACTAAAGCGGACTGCTTCTGGGATACTGGTGCAGCTGTATTGATACATCTTGTGGACTGGGGAGCATCACACTGTATCAATACAAGCTGTTCTACTGTCCTCACATTTGTATCAATAAAAATGACAGGATAGCCTGACTGTGGCTGCAACTGAATTGGCCGCAGACCTTGCTGAACCATCCGGTATTGGATGTCCTGCAAAGGATGTCAGCATGGACACATTACAGCAGGCGGTGGCCCACCTGAAGACGTGGCAATGCCTTGGTCACGTTAGGTGGCTGACCCGATGGCTGGTTCGCACTCCAAAAGATCTTGGTGGACGAGGCTGCGTGAGGCCAGACAATCGGCTCGAGGTTCTGTGGTCCGGACTGTTCAGCCCAGAGGATTTGCTCGCCTGTATGCAGCATCAACGACAAGGAATGCATTGGCAACACCACAGGGGACGCACCTCCAAGAATGAGTGGGTATTGCGACTTGGTCAAGTTCGCGAGCGGGTCAAAGGTGTACAACTAGGGAGAGTCCACGTGAGCGCTAGGACAGGTGATGTGCATAAACGCCCGCCTACCTCGGACCAGGTCTTGAAGGGATCACACCAGCTGTTTATATATGCGGCCCACTGCATCAGTGCCCGCTATCACAACTGTCAGATGACCTACCTGTTACATTTTCTCTGCTTGTTCTTCTTTCCTTTCCTTCCTCTACGCTTATATGTACATTTGTCGGTCCTAGGGCTCACCCTCGTCCTCCTCAAAGCCCTATGATATACACTTATCCATGTTCTGTGTCTTACACTTTCACTGTTCCTTCTCTTCGCATGGCATCTCTGCTGTGCAATTCCCTAGTTACCGTTTCATTCTATCGGAACATTCTAATGCTGCGGACACTGCCCCGACAGTTCTTATTGTTTACGATGCTTCTCCGCAGCATCTTCTTTTGTTATGACGTCTCACACTAGCCCTAAAGTACACAGGATGTATTTAAGGACCATGGATTAGCTTGGGGAAACCCCAGCTAAATCTGCGCAATTCTACATAGTATTCTAGCATTCTTTGAGCGATTGGCCCGCAATCTCTCTTAGTATCCCTCTTGAGGCAAACAATGTTAGCTCTGTGTTAGTGAGCAACTTGTGAGCGTATAGACTTCATATTGCTTTGCCTTACAGCTTGCACTATGTTGTACCTAGCGTAACAAAAGATTTAGCTCTCCCCATTGCTCTCCTGTCTAGGAAGCAACTGCCCCCACCACCATTTCATCCCAGAAAAATCGAGACTCTCCGTCGCCTGAACGACGGCCTCCTCGACGCATAGCAGGATCCTCCAGAACAGCTGCTCCCCCTGCCGACCCCAGATATCATCCAAACCTCCCACCTATCGAAAGGGGAGTTACCTACAAACCAATACAATAACCGTGTGCGGTACCAGCCCCAGCGGAATCATTCTTGAATATGGAATGCCTTGCCCGTGTGCTTCAGCTTACCAGCCAGCCCCCACCACCATCCCAGTTTAGTGAAGGAAGCAGCCCAGCCAGTCCCTCCCCTTCGCCACCACCCATTCGCATTGACACCCCCCAGCCCGCCAATATGCCCTCGGAACTCAAAGCTGGTCTACCCAATGACTTTTCTGGATCCCCTGAGGAAGCCACTCGCTGGATCAAGGCTATGAAAGCCTACTTTTCCATCAACGCTGCCCTCTACCCCGATGACAGCACCAAGGTCCTTACCACCCTGAACCGCATGAGCAAAGGATGAGGAATTCAGTTTTCCAAGTCATGGTTGGACAAGATGTCTGACGTTACCATTCCCCCCACCGAAAAGACCTTTGATAAACTTGTCGACGACTTCACTTCCACATTCTTCCCCTTTGACATCATCACAACTGCCAGGGAACAGCTGGAAGGACTTGAACAAAAGGATCTAAAGAGGATCAGAAGCGATGACAGCTTCCAACAGTACATCACCAACTTTGTCAACTTGGCTTCTAAAGCCAAAATCTCCGACGAAATGGAACTCTGTCGCCTCTTTTCTAAAGGAATTAATCGCCGTATTAACCTCCTCATCTACGGGATGGAGAAAGTCCCCAACACCCTGAAAGAACATATTGAAAAGGCCAAGCAGTTCCACTCCCAGTTGGCAACTGCTCAGGGACTCCACCGCTCCACCACTACCTCCACACCCCGCCCCCAGAAAGAAAGAGACCCCATGGCCATGGACATCAATTATGTCCAGTTAACCCCCACCGATAAAGCCCGTCTGATCCGAGAGGGACGTTGCTTCCAGTGTAAGCAAAAGGGCTGTAGATCTTCCAACCATCGTGCCGGAGCAGCGCCTCCCAAACCCCCTAGAAACCCCAATTGACCCACACAAGTCAGGACCACAGAAACAACCCTTGCCCCGCATGCCAACCCGATCAGAAACCCTGACAACTCCATTTTTGCCTATGTCAACTCCCTTAGAGCAAAGGGAGTATCTCACAACCTCATTCTGAGGAACCTCCGCATCTGCCATGATGACGACTACAAGGAGGAAGAGGAAACCCTTGCCACCACTTCCGCTTTGGGTTTTTAGTTCAGGAAGAAAAGAAATCGATGTTTTCTTCCCAGTATGTTGCTCCCATGTACACTACTTACACAAATGAATCATCTATGCACCTGCCTATTTGTTTGCAATGTGGGAGCAAAGCAAAAGTTGATCTCCATGCCCTCATCGATAGTGGAGCCACAGGATGTTTCATATCCTGGGAGCAAGTTCGCTGAAATCACCTTCCCCTCTCTCGCCTCCCTCAGCCAATCATAGCCCACAATGTTGACGGAACCAAAAACTCTGATGGAACCATACACTTTGTGACCACCCTGAAGGTATCCCTGCCTGAATCCACCCACCACACCCAGACCTTTTTCGTAACCAACCTAGGAAAAGAAAAAGCAATCCTAGGGCTGCCCTGGTTGAAACGAATAAACCCAACAATCAACTGGAGAACGGGACAATGCCTTGTCCCAGATGAACCCGTACCGCCCCCACCCCGATCCCATCTCGACCAATACCTAAATAAAACGACCCTCTCCACCTCCCTCGCCATGACGGCAGCAAAGGAAGAAGTATCCCTCCCAGATGCGTACAAAGAATTCGCTGACGTCTTTACTGAACCACCCCCTGGTGAACTGCCCCCTTCTCGTGGAGAATGGGATTTCTGCATCAAACTAAATGATGATTTCACTCCGAAAATCGCCAAGATCTACCCTCTCAACCCGGAAGAACGAAAAGCCTGCGAGGAATTCACTTTGGAAAATGTCAAAGCAGGAAAAATCCGTCAGTCGACCTCCCCCCAAGCCTCCCCCTTCTTCTTTGTCACAAAGAAGGATGGGAAACTCCGCCCTTGCCAGGATTATCACTATCTTAACTCCCACACCGTCTGAAATGCCTATCCCCTTCCCCTCATTTCCAATCTCATTGATGGTTTCAAAAACGCCAGATACTTTACCAAGTTTGACATTCAATGGGGCTACAACAATGTACGTATCCATGAGGATGACATCTGGAAGACGGCCTGGGTAAATTCGGAAGGACTCTGGGAGTCCTTGGTCATGTTCTTTGGTTTTGTCAATGCCCCATCCCACTTCCAGGCACTCATGAAGCACATCTTCCGGGATATGATTGCAGAAGGATGGTTAAAGATCTACATGGACGACTTGGGATTTGGGACTGATGATCTCCTCCTCCACCAGGAACGAACTCAGCGAGTTCTACAACGACTGAGGGAACAGAAAATGTACCTCAAGTTGTCCAAATGCTCCTTCGACCAGGACCACATGGAATACTTAGGAATGGTAGTTCGCCATAACTCGGTCCACCTTGATCCCATCAAATTCGACGCCATCTCTTCCTGGAAACCCCCCTCTAATGTCAAAGGAGTACGATCATTTCTGGGTTTCTGTAACTTCTACCGACGCTTTATACCCAATTTTTCCACCATCGCTCACCCTCTCATCGACCTCACCAAATCCTCCTCCACCTGGACATGGGATACCGACCAAGAAACCGCCTTTCGCTCCCTGCAATCCGCCTTCACTTCCCAACCAATACTGTCCATGCCAGACCTGAACAAATCCTTCTCTATCATGACCAACACTTCCCTCGTAGCCTCCGGAGGTATCCTGCTCCAAGCTGACGACAACGGCGACCTCCATCCCTGTGCCTACCTCTCCCAGACCTTCTCCCAAGCCGAATGGAACTATGACATCTACGATTGGGAACTCCTGGCCGTCATCCATGCCCTTACTGCCTGGAAGCACTATCTCCGGGGCACTGGACACCCAGTTACCGTTATCACTGATCATAAAAACCTTTCTTACTTCTGCCAGCCCCAACACCTAAGTCGGTGCCAGGCCAGATGGCTCCTCTTGCTCCAAGACTTTGATTTGCAATTCAAACATGTCCCTGCCTCCCAAGTCGCCCCGGCCGATACCCTATCTCGATTCTCCTACCCACCAACTGTCACCAACAATGAAGACGTCACCCTCCTTCCCAACCACTTGTTTGTGAGAACCCTTGACGCCTCCATTGCCTCTAAACTTGCCTCCTTGACCCCCTCCGATCCCTTCGTCCTCACCGCATTGCAACGCCTCGCCGACTCTGACGTACCTCTTGCTCGCTCACACCCCTCCAACTGGTCTTACACCGATAACCAATTGTATTACCACGGCCGCCTCTACATCCCTGCCCCCCTCCGCCACGCGCTGGTTGCCCACCTACACTCCTCCCCAAGTTCGGGACATGGTGGCATTTTTCGCACCCAGGCTTTAGTACAACGTGACTACTGGTGGCCGGGCCTTGCCTCCTTTGTCCGCAAATATGTCCTGGGCTGCCCCACCTGTCAGGCGAACAAGGTCAATACTCACCCAACTGTGCCAGCATTATCCCCTCTTCCCTCCTCGGCCACTCACCCCTTCCAACAGATCTCCCTTGATCTCATCACCGACCTGCCCCCTTCCGATGGCTTCGATTCTATTCTGGTCGTGGTCGACCATGGACTCTCAAAGGGGGGTATTTTTATCCCTTGTACCAAAACCATTGACGTGGCAGGTGTCGCAGCACTCTTTTTCCGCCATATTTACCCTTGATTTGGACTCCATGACAGGGTCATCTCCGATAGAGGGCCCCAATTTGCTTCTGCCTTTAGCCTAGAACTGGCTAGACTCCTCCAATATGATGTAGCCCTTTCCTCCCCTTACCACCCTCAAACAGATGGCCAAACTGAACGTCTCAATCAGGAACTTGAAACGTACCTCCGCATCTATTGCCAAGGGTCTCCCACGACCTGGTCTCAGTTTCTCCCTACTGCCGAATTCGCACACAACTCCTCCCCCCACTCTTCCACCCACCAATCGCCATTCTATCTCATGATGGGATATGAACCCCGTTCCTACCCACCCCTGGGAAAAACCTGCCTTCCCGCCCTGGAACAACGAATGACCGCCTTAGACAAAGCAAGGAAAGAAGCCCTCGCCGCACATGAGAAAGCATGCCTCCTCATGAAGGACAGAGTCCGCTCTAAATTTATCCCCTGGAAACAAGGAGACAAGGTCTGGCTTGAAGCCCGAAACCTCCGATTCCCTGGTGCTCATCCTAAGCTCTCCCAACGTCGCCACGGTCCCTTTCCCATAGAAAAAGTCATCTCCCCTCTCACTTACTGCCTGAAACTTCCCCCAACCTGGAGAATTCACCCAGTCTTCCATGCTTCCCTTCTTTCCTCTTTCCGAACTACCACCGAGCACGGAACTCCATTTCTAGAACCACCCCCGGAGGATATAGATGGAGATGAAGAATATGAAATTGAAATGATCCTAGCCCATCGAGGATCGTGCCGAAGAAGACAATTCTTGGTCAGATGGAAGGGATATTCATCGGCCGAAGACACCTGGGAACATAAAGACAACTTGGAACATTCCCAGGAACTCCTTGATGCTTATAAGTCCAACCACCCCCAGGAATTCCCCCCATCGCTTCCCACTTCCACCTAACAACATGTCGTCCTTGTCCTCCTACATCTCCTCCCCCTCTGCCTCCCCTGACACTCATACCTCCCCCCTGCCTGATGATTCACCCATCCTCCCCATCCCCAAAGACTTCCCTATCCACCTCAACTGCCTGCCGGTCGACCGGCTTCATATCATTCTTGCTACCATTCTGGAAAGCCCCACACTCACCTTCGCTCTGGAACAATCCACAGTTTTCCCTGGAACTACTCTCCTTCCCCCGCTGGCCAATGTATATCAATCCATCACCCTCTCTCACTTCCACCTCGCAATCTTCCCCCTTGAAGAACTGTGCTCCCAAGCATATGACTCCCTAACCCAGGGGATGGTGGAATCAAGCAACCTTGTTCTGGATCTACTAGCAGCTGAAGGACTTGGTATGCTATTGGATTTCCTCCCTCCCAACCTTCTTCGCCCCCACATCCATCCCATCCTTGAACTCCTCTCAGGCCCCAACCTTCGTTACTACCTCTGTCCACCTAGTTACCACTGGGATCCCATGCCTCGAGGAACCTCCATCTCCTTAGCCGATCGCCTCTCCTCTCCACCCCTCCTCCCCTCTGACATCCAGGAGGCTGAACGACAACAGTTCTTTCAGGACAGGTGGCGCTCGTCTCCCTTCGCAAGCGTTCACACTAACTGGAGGGGACTTTCTCACACCCAAACCATTCCCTCTTCCCCTCCTATCAACAACAAGGCTGCGCCTCTCCCTGTTTGCCCACCTTCGCCTTCCCCCCTCGTTACAGGTCCCCCTGATCGGACTTGCTTTGTTTGCGGCACCTTGGACCATTGGAGGATCCACTGCCCACAGTACCGCTGCCCATACTGCAACAACCTCTCCCCTGGTCATTCCCAAGCGTCCTGCCCTAACCGCCATTGTAACCACTGCGATTGTTTAGGCCACATTGTGGCAAACTGTCCGTTTCGGGAAACAACCTCCCTTCTTGAAGAAAATGCGCTGGTATCAGGAGAGGAGGATGCCTGGAATGAAAGGTATGACGGTGACTCCACCTCAGATTGGTTCGAACAGGACTGCGAACGATGGGAGCAGGGAGACAGAAGGGCTGCCAGTGCACACGGAAGTTAGAAGGATACGTTGGAAGTGGTACCTCCGCCTTAGTGAGGGGGTAATGTTACATTTTCTCTGCTTGTTCTTCTTTCCTTTTCTTCCTCTACGCTTATATGTACATTTGTCGGTCCTAGGGCTCACCCTCGTCCTCCTCAAAGCCCTATGGTATACACTTATCCATGTTCTGTGTCTTATGCTTTCACTGTTCCTTCTCTTCGCATGGCATCTCTGCTGTGCAATTCCCTAGTTACCATTTCATTCTATCAGAATGTTCTAATGCTGTGGACACTGCCCCGACAGTTCTTATTGTTTACGATGCTTCTCCACAGCATCTTCTTTTGTTATGACGTCTCACACTAGCCCTAAAGTACACAGGATGTATTTAAGGACCATGGATTAGCTTGGGGAAACCCCAGCTAAATCTGTGCAATTCTACATAGTATTCTAGCATTCTTTGAGCGATTGGCCCACAATCTCTCTTAGTATCCCTCTCGAGGCAAACGACATTAGCTCTGCGTTAGTGAGCAACTTGTGAGCGTATAGACTTCGTATTGCTTCGCCTTACAGCTTGCACTACATCGTACCTAGCGTAACACTACCCTGTGGGGTCGTCTCCCAACCACTTGCCTGCACCACAGTCTTATTCAGGGCAAGGATCAGGAACAATCACCAAAACAGATTAGAAGACGTGCACAAGATAAAAGTAGTTGGAGGGTGCCTGAACAAGATGGTATCCCAATTCAGTGACAGCAGCAGCATCCTCGGAGATCCAAACCCTGGAAAGAAAACAATCAGATGATGTACACGCAGCAGATATTAATGGAGTCATACATGATGATGGTCTTGTTTGATAAGGTGAGGTTCCATTCGAGCACCATTTCTTCCCAGATGATGGGTGTCTTTCCCTGTGCAATAAGTGTGCTGTGAGTGGTTTGGGTAAAGGTGGCAAGGGCCTCGGCAAGGGTGATGTTGGTCAAGTTGAGCTGTTGCTGAGTGAGACGACTGGCTACAAAGGGATCTGAGCTGTCCAGTGTCAGGCATGCACATGGTAGGGGCCTAGACCTTTATCTGCCTCATGTATTTAATTACTGCACCTTATGGTGCTTATCTTTGATCGCCATGCCTCATGGCACTAATGCCACACCTCATGGTGCTCTAGACTGCCTCATGCAGGCACAGTCTCCCACGAGACATCATATGTAGTCTTCTTTCTCTCACAGTATGTCATAGATAGTATGCAACATGTAGATATGCACAGACCATGTAGTCAATATGTACAAACATGCCCTATGGTATATATAGGATGAATATATGACCCAAGGACCTCAGTTAAGTCCTTGTGGCATTCCCCATACCTCTTGACTTGATATAAGCCTGTGTGAGAGTAGCCTGAGCCACGCTATACACTGGTAATAGGTTGTGCTTCAGGCAGTCCTTGGCTATGTGCCCTGCTTGACCACAGAACATGCACAAGTTACTGTCAAACCAGCATTTGCACTCAGCTGCAGTGAGCTTTCCATCCTTGCCTAACTTGGATGAGAAGTCGGGCTTGGAGGAGGCAGATGCTCTGGAGTTTGTGGAAGTGCTGGCAGACTTCCCCTTAGACTCTTTAGAAGTGTCATATCCTGAAATCCATCAAGTCTAACTCCAACATATCCAGTACCAACTCTGGTACCAACTGTCATATCCTGAAATCCACCAAGCCCAACTCCGATATAATCTGGTACCAACTCTGGTACCAACCCTGGTTTGATCTCTTTTATCTCTATACCTATGACACTTGGACTTTTACGAGTAGATTACTAACACCCTATGACTCTTCTTGACATCTTACCCCTTACACTCCTCTTACATGTTTCACCCACTCTGAGGGACTCCAAGGAGCTGTCATTCTATTTTAGTTTAGACACCTCCGACATGTTTCACTCCAACGTAATAGAGGTACACATTGTAGGGAGCCATGCTTCCCTACGGTTGAAAACCAGTATAGTTCCACCTTTTCAAATCATTCTACAGGCAGTCCAGACAACCACATTCACACGCACTCAATCCGGACCCACCAGACCCACTTTCCCACACTACCAGACCTACCGCATGTACCAGATCCTTGCAAACAATGTCCACCGCCATTGTCCCTCGTGTCCATCTGTCTGTCTCATCTTGCAGGTGAGTTCTAGTGTCGTTCTACGTTCATACTTATTCGTTATCACTTCATACTCATACACCCAGACCGGACTGCACTCACCGGTCTCACCGGACCCATACTGCACTCACCCGGACCCTACGTATGTTTCACTGCTTTCTTGTTTTCTTTGTTTGTACAGTCTTGGGTGTGCCCAGACTATAAAGGGCTGTCTATTACATACTCAATGCATCTTTCCGTTTACCATCTAAACTGTCCCATTCGTTTCCGCTGTTGCTGTTGCTGTTCTTGACCATCCTGTTGGTCTATCACACTCTTTATGACCTGGCCAGTCCTGCATTCCACCTGAGAGTGTCTGGACCCACCGTTTCTCGACATACCACACTTGGGACAGTAAGCCCCAGTCCTCTCCGACTGTATCTCTCTTCCCGCTCTCTCTGGGGATGAACCTATCACATCCCCTTCATCCTGTCTGCAGTCCGCCTGCTACAAGAGCAGCTTGGATTATCGTTCTTCAATGTCGCTCCAATACTTGACATCCTGACATTTGACATTTAACATCCAAACTTACTAATACATTCCCTCCCATATATAAACCTTGTAGAATATGCCCTGTATTCCTCAGTTTGAATATTGATTCAACTTGACGTTCTCACTCTTCCTCTTGGGTGTCATTGCACAACTCCCACCTCTGGCCTCTGACCCTCTGTTTGTAAATCCAGGACCGAGTTGAAGCAAAGAGCGCACCACATAAGGTGAAGCCAAGTCCCATCTGACCACCAACTCCAGTGTTCTGGAGTTGTACGCCCACCATTCGTCCCCAAGTTTAACAGTATATTCAAACTCACACTTATTTCAACTCTACATCATGGCTACTCAAGTTACCAGATTCCATTCACAAGCAATCGCAAATCCTTCTACATCTCCTAGATTCAATCCTCTCCATGCCTTTGGCAGCAGTCACTGAGGCCCTGACCTTGTAGAACAATTTCACAGCTTCTCCACCAGACACACTCCTGGTTCAGCATTGCAGGCTCCTCCAAACTCACCTCCGGACTCCCCTACTCCCAGAGCGCACATCAAAGAAGTTGCTGACAAAGAAGGTGCCACTGCCAATGTGTCTTTCCATACCCCCAGCAATAAGGACAACCCTGAAGCCCTGGGTGAGCCCAGAGATGACCCTTCTGATGGCAACTCCAACTTCCCCAGAGATGACCTCAACCCCAACTCTTCCAAGAATGGTGATGATGAACAAATCCTGCAAAGCACACTTGCTAACCTCACAAGTGCTATTCACAGCCTCACCCATTCATCCCAGAAGAAGACCTCTGAATCATTGCAGCAGATCAAAGTCTGGGAACCCGATCAGTTTGATGGAACAGACCCCCATAAACTCCAAGTTTTCTTAGTCCAATGTGAGCTTAACTTCCAAGATCGTCCAAAAGCCTTTGCCTCTGATCATGCTAAGGTCACCTTCATGCAGTTGTATCTAAAGGGTATGGCCTTGGAGTGGTTTGAGCTGGACTTGCTCCAAATGGAAGACCCTGCTCTCCATCCTGTGTGGATGGATGATTTCAGAGAATTTGTTCTGGAGTTACAGACAAACTTCAGACCACATGACCCTGTCAGAGATGCAGAGCACCAACTAGATCATCTGATGATGAAGGATGGGCAGTGTGTCAACAAGTATGTTGTCAAGTTTAATAGGATCACGTCCCAAGTCTGAGGCTACAGAGAAGGTGCACTCCAGCACCACTTCTACAACAGCCTCCTGGACTGCATCAAGGATGAAATCTCATGTGTTGGCAAACCCCCCACTCTCTCTGAACTCTGCCAGCTCACTCATGCTATTAATGCTCACTACTGGGAGTGCAAATCAGAGGTTAGCCATCAGGTGAAGCCTTCAACTAACCCTCCCAAAATGTCTGACAAGCCCTCCACCACATCTTCATCATCTGCTGGTACATCAGGTTCTTCTAAAGAATCCAAAGGAAAGTCTGCTGGCACTTTCACCATCTCCGGAGCATCTGCCACTCCTAAGCCTGACTTGTTGTCCAAGCTAGGTAAAGATGGCAAGCTCACCATGGCTGAACACAAGCAGCATTTTGACCTCAACCTATGCATGTTCTGTGGTCTCACAGGGCATGTGGCAAAAGACTGTCTGAAGTCCACTTCACACATCTCTAAGGCTTGCTCTAGCAAAACTGAAGCTCCAGAAGCTAAACCAGGGGCCTTCTCCAAGGCGAAAAAATAGCCAGTGACCTTCACGACTCCACACAGAATGGAGGTTGCATTGACCCTTTCCATGCACTCAAGGAGCTCTGACTCAATGCATCTGCTCTTTCAGACCCCAAGTCACTTATGCCCTCCATCTCTCTAGTCTCATATGAAATTTCCTCTTTTCCCACATTGATCGACTCCAGTTCCTCCGATTGTTTTATAGATTCGACATTTGTCAATAATAATAAACTTTCAACCTACTCTGTACCTCTGCTTTCACTCCAGTTGTTCGATGGTACTTCAAACACTACTATCACTCAAGCACTTGACCTCTCTATCTGCTTCTCTACTGGTGATATCACTCTGACAACATTTTATGTCACTCTGCTTGATGGCTCCTGTTCTATTGTTCTAGGACATGACTGGCTCACCCACCACAATCTGTTGATTGATTGGGTTTCAAACAGTATCTCATTCCAAACATCCAAGCAGCCCATGCTAGCAAATCTGAGCTCATCTCCACAGCCTCTGGACATCGCTCCTCTGGCTGACTCCACCCCTGCCAATTCACTGCGTTTCTCTGAATGCAAGGCTCCTCACATTGCACTTATTGGCACCCCTGCCTTTGCACTCACCTGTTGTCTCAAGGGCTCTGTGCAGTTCTCACTTTCACTCCACCCCCCAGAGAGCAAACTTCATTCTGCCTCTGCTGACCCCAAACCAGCCAATCTCTCTGGAGTTCCTCCAGAGTACCATGATTTCACAGACATTTTTAGCAAGAGCAAAGCGTCCAAGCTGGCTCCACATTGTGATTTCGATCTGAAGATTGATTTGGAAGAAGGCGCATCTCTGCCGATAGGTACCACCTACTTCCTTTCCACCTCTGAGCTTGAGTCCCTCTGAGTGTTCCTTGATGAACACCTCTCTATGGGCTTCATTCACCCTTCCTCTTCCACTCATGCAGCCCTGGTGTTGCGATTTGCCCTAAGCTGCCATTATCACACTCGATGGACTTAGACTATTACGAGCATGTGACCGTGAGACTTAGCACATGACTAGTTCACGTGACGACCGGCTTTGGAGGAATCCGAGCTGTCCGGATGTCAGGCACGCACGTGGTAGGGCTAGACCCTTATCTGCCTCGTGTATTTAATCACCGCGCCTCATGGCGCTTATCTTTGATCGCCGTGCCTCATGGCACTAACGCTGCACCACGAGGTGCTCTAGACCACCTCATGAAGGCACAGTCTCCCACGAGATGTCATTATGATATCATTCTCTCTCACATTATGTCATACCTATGTAGATACGCACGGACCAGTAGTCAATAGCTACAAACATGCTGTATGGTATATATACTCCAATATGATGACCCAAGGACTCCAGTTAAGTCCTTGTGGCATTCCCCTCTACTTGACTTGTAATAAGCCTTTGTGAGAGTAACCTGAGCCACGCTATACGCTGGTAGTAGGTTGCGCTTCACCTGGTGCTCTTTGTCCGCAAGAAGGACAGTTCACTCCACCTTTGCATGGACTTCTGTGGACTCAACAAGATCACAAAGAAAGACCACTATCCACTCCCCTGCATCTCCGACCTGCTGGACACTCTGAGCCATGCCTGCATCTATACCAAGCTTGATCTCTGGCATGCATACCATCTGGTCTGCATTGCTGATGGAGATGAATGGAAGACATCATTCCAGACATGCTATGGATCATACAAATGGCTCATCATGCTGTTTGGACTCACCAATGCCCCTGCAGCTTTCCAGCAGTTTGTCAATTCCATCTTCACCAATCTCCTTGACATCTCTGTCATTGTCTATCTTGATGACATCCTCATCTTCTCCGAGGACTGTGCAAAGCACAAAGAGCACATCCAGGAAGTCCTCCAATGTCTCCGAAAACATGGCCTCCACACCAAGCCAGAGAAGTGTCAGTTTCACACTAACTCTACTGAGTACCTTGGATATCAACTTTCTCCCTCCAGTCTCTCTATGTCCCCCAAGAAGGTATAGGCCATTGTTGATTGGCCTGAACCCTGGAAGGTCTGTGATATCCAATCATTTCTCAGTTTCACCAACTTCTACCAGTGTTTCATCTCTGACTACTCTGGCCTGGTCATTCCACTTACTCACCTCACCCACAAGGATACCCTGTGGCTTTTCAATGATGCATGTCGCTCTGCCTTCCAGCACCTCAAAGCCACTTTTACCTCTGCTCCTATCCTTACCCACTGGGTCCCTGATGCTCCCTTGATTGTGGAGATGGATGCCTCCGATTATGCCATCACCAGCATTCTCTCTCTCTGATGTCCAGACAATGAAGTCCACCCTGTCACATTTTATTCCCACACTCTTTCTGCCCCTGAGCTCAACTATGATACCCATGACAAGGAGTTGCTTGCCATCCATGAAGCTTTTCAGACTTGGCAGCACTACCTTGAGGGCTCCACTACTCCAGTTGACATTGTAACTGACCACAAGAACTTGGAATATTTCACTACTAGTAAGCTCCTCACACAGCATCAGGCCCTGTGGTCAGAGTTCTTCTCACAGTTCAATATGGTCATCCAGTTCTGTCCTGGATGTTTGGGTGTGAAGCCCAATTCCCTCACTCAATGCTGGGACGTCTATCCCAAAGAGGGGGATAGGGACTATGCTCTTGTCAATCCCCAGAATTTCCACCCCATTTTTATCCAAGAGCAGCTTGCATCGTCCCTTAGGGCAACCTGTCTGGCAACTCTGGTTCTCCAAGCTAGTATGTTGTTCAACATTGAGTCCCTGCACAATGACATCCTCTCAGCTCTCCCCTCTGACCCTATTGCTTCTATACATCTGTCCAACTCCAACACCTCTGGCTCTTGCTGGACTGTTAACTCAGAAGACTTCCCACATCTAGATGATCGCATATATGTCCCTGACACTAACAATCTCCACCTCTGAGTCCTCTGGTACAAGCACAACCATCCTCTCTCTGGTCATTTCAGACATATGTAATTGCACTCTAGAACTCATTCACTGAGAATATACCTGGCCAGGCATTCAGACATTCATCAAAGAGTACATCTCATCCTGTACAGCCTGTGCCCGAGCCAAGGTTCCCTGTCATAAGCCCTACAGGCTTCTTAAACAACTCCCCATCCCCAAGAAACCATGGAACTCCATCTCCATGGATTTCATAGAACAACTCCCTGCATCCTTCAGACATACAGCCATCTTAGTTGTCATGGATCAACTATCAAAGCGATGTATATTCATCCCTACAGACGACAAGGTGACATCCCTGGAGTTAGCAAAACTCTTCTTACTCCATGTCTTCTCGAAGCATGGAGTCCCCTCACACATAACCTCCGATCGAGGTTCAGAATTCATCTCACATTTCTTCCAATCCCTCAGAAAAGCTCTTGACATCCGGATCCACTTCACCTCCAGTTATCATCTGGAGGGTGATGGACAGATGGAGCATATGAACCAGACACTAGAGCAGTACCTTCGGATCTATTGCAATTACCAGCAAGACAACTGGTCCAAACTCCTGCCCCTTGCGGAGTTCGCGTACAACAATGCTCTGAACACTACTACTGGTGTCTCACCATTCTTCACTAACAAAGGCTACCACCCCAATATCTCTGTCCACCCCGAGTGCAACCTCACTTCCACTTGAGCCCAAGAGTACTCCGTTGACCTTGACTCCCTTCACACCCTCCTCCGAGAAGAGATAGCCACAGCTCAGCAGCACTACCAAGGTCCTGCAGATGCCAAATGAACTCCAGCACCAGACTTCAAGGTCGGTGACCATGTTTTTGTCAAGGCCAAGTACTTCCAGTCTACATGACCATCCAAAAAATTATCCGAGAAGAACTTGGGGCCATATGAGATCATTGCGCAAGCCAGCTCCCTCTCTTTTACCCTCCGACTCCCAGAGAACATGAAGTCTGTACATCTGGTATTTCATGTTTCTTAATTAGAACCCACCACCCTGAACACCATCCCCAATTGCCATCAGCCACCTCTGCCTCCAGTCAAGGTGGATGGCAAACCAGAGTATGAGATCTCCAAGATTTTGGACTCGAAGATAGACAGGCAAAGGCAAAATTGCAAGCTGTTGTATTTGGTCCGGTGGTCCAGTGAAAAACAGTAAACCTGTCTGAAGCGACAGGTGAGGTCAGTAGAAATGAGGGAGGCACAATATGCTCTTTCCAAGGGATTCAGAGTACAAAGGTGAGGTTCTATGCTTTTTAGGACTTAAAACCTACTGATTCCGAGCTGGAACCAGGTGTTCTGACAGGTCAAAGATGTGTTGGAGCAGTATACAACCTTCCCGATGGGTTCGAGAGGTATGGCGGTGACAGATGGCGGTAAACGGCGGCAGAAACGGTGGCGGAATGGTAGAAACGGCGGCAGTGGTGGTCGTAGACATTGTTGAGCATTGGCCAGGTCGTACAAAATAGTGGGAGAGGTAAAAAAAGATGCCTTCTTATGTACATAGGTACACTAGTTTATAGTCCCAGGCACCCCCGAGACTGTGAGACAAGCACAAAAGGAAGAAAGCCAGTCTAAGTATGTTCCGTCAGGCGGATACATGATGGCGGCACTACTCTACAGAGTCCATGTCAAAGAAATAAGATGGAAACGCTTACCAACGGGGATGGGACATCTTGCGAGCTCAGGATGGTCTTCTTCAGCCACAGAACAACAGTTCCGTTTGGTTTGACTGAGCGGTAAGTGACGGAATGAGACAGGGTGAGATGGGATGTGCGCAGCAGACAGTGGAACATGTGCGGGATGGAACGATGAGGATGACTGGTTGTCAGAAGCTAACGAAATGGGGGATTTCAGTACTAGGGAGCTGGTGCTCCCTACATCGGCGGGGGACTTAGCAACTGACTGTCCCCAGTCAGGTACCCATTGTCTTACGTAACCTGTCGGAGCTTGCTTTGCCAACACGCATTGACCACAACACAACCCTCAACCACAACTTCTCTCTTCTCCCTCAATGACTACCACTCTTGGCACCACCATGGCCATCATTTCCCCCATATCCGACAACAATGCCCACGCGTTCCTGCGCAATCTAGAAGGCGTTCCTGCACCTGAAGCTGATCTGCGGCGGGACACTGAAACGGTGTACAATGCCACTCTCGATGCCATGTTGGTCGTGGCGAAGACATGCCCTGACAACAAGGAGGAGCTGGAAGAAGACCAGCAGCTGTGGATGCAGGAGTGGGCACAGGCTGAGGTACATGGTCCCATTGTGCAGATCCTGCCAGCGCTAACTGCTTTGTAGCAAGTGTTTTCGAAAGCAGTGGCCGCCACATGGGAGGTCAGCCTGATCGTCAGGCCCAATGAGAAGGAGCAAGGGGAGCTTGCCAAGGCCCACCAGGCCCACTACGCCTGGTACCAGTGGAACAAGCAGCGCGCCAATGACATGGTGGTGGTGGCGGCAGAGGCGGCAGAGGTGGCAGCAGCAGCGGAGGCAGCGGCGGTTGTGGCAACAACCACTAAGAAGGGCAGCCGCATGAGCATGGCAGAAAAGCGGGCAGCCAGCACGATGGACGACAGGGTAGGAGCCAAAGCTGGCAAAGATGACAGCGTGGTGTCATATCCTGAAATCCACCAAGCCCAACTCTGAGCTATCCGGTACCAACTCCAGTACCAACCCCGGTTTGATCTCTTCCATCTCCGTACCTACGACACTCGGACCTTTACGATAAAATTACTAACACCCTATGACCCTTCTCGATGTCTTACCCCTTACACTCCTCTTACATGTTTCACCCACTCTGAGGGACTCCGAGGAGCCGTCACATTCTATTTTAGTTTAGACACCTCTGACATGTTTCACTCCAACATGATACAGGTACATGTCGCTCCGATATTTGACATCCTGACATTTGACATTTGACATCCGGACTTACTAATACATCCCCCCCCCATATATAAACCCTGTAGAATACGCCCTGTATTCCTCAGTTTGAATATCGATTTAACTTGACGTTCTCACTCTCCCTCCTGGTTGTCATTGCACAACTCCCACCTCCAGCCTCCAACCCTCCGTTCATAAATCTGGGACCAAGTCGAAGCAAGGGCGCACCACATAAGGTGAAGCCAAGTCCCATCTGACCACCAACTCCGGTGCCCTGGAGTTGTACACCTGCCGTTCATCCCCGAGTTTAACACATGGCTGGCAATGACGAAAGCAAGAGCGGTGGGAAGAAGGCAAGCGGTACGGCAAGGACGACCCCATTGACCTCAATGTGGGAGGTCTGGGTAGAACTGTGGAAATGGGCTCCCCAACCTGTGAAGGTGAGTAACCAATGGAATTGGCCTAGCTTTTACTGACCACCGAACAGAGGCCATGCAAGAACACCCCGGCCACCAATGATGATGATGATGATGAAAATGAGGTGGAGGTCATTGCGGCTGACAAGCCCGACCCAGAATGGAAGGGCTGGGTGCTGTACGGTGCGCCATGCGCTGTCTGCGCCCGTCTGTGGAACCCATGCTGCGGGAGGGTCGGGAGGTCCTGCGACCTGTGCCAGCACCGGAAGGTACAGTGTGAGAAGGCGACCGTGATGGGGAAGGGGAAGCCGAGGCTCATCAAGAGAGCCAGTCGCATGCAAGGTAAGCATTGAATAGTATGGTTCTGATGTCACTGATCACAACCCATCATAGCTCATCTGGCACCAGCGATCATGGAAGCCATAGAATGGGGTGAAATCAAGATGGATGCCCTGCCAGCAAGGATCAAAGCGAAAGGGAAGGCCAGGATGCGGGAGATGGAACTGGCCTGACCTGCACAAAGCACGGTGGGACCTTCGAGGGTGGTCCCTGAGCCGACAGTAGGGGCCACGGAACCAACAGTTGCAGCACTGGTTCTGACAGCAGCGGCGAAATGCGAGGCTGCAGAGCAGTTCGCCTGCATGGAGGCGAATCTGTGGGCTCTGATAACGGTGAACCACAACTGGGAGCTCGCCCTGCATGATGCCATCTTGGGATTGGCAGCATTGAAGCAGTGGCTGGGGCTGGCAGACTGGCAGCAGGATAGTAGGCTGTAGTCAATCCCATCGTGTTGTACCATAAATTCATAGTATGCATGCTTGTTTCTGTCCCATCTGAGTGTGAGCCCGTGTGATGCCCATATTCGTCCTGTCGGCACTAAGTAAGAAAGAAAACGAGTGTTAATAAATGGAATGAGAGTAAACCAAAAGAAATCAAACAGAATGCATGGCATAGACAGAAACGGGATGCTTTGCTCTCTCTCTGGTCCCATCTAGTATTGGAACGACCAATGGGTGCGACACCATGCGCACGAAAGAAGTCTGAATGGGTGTAAGTGACAGGTATCATTGGCATAACAAACAGAATGACTGTAATGAATGAAATAAGGGCATAGATGGTATTCTTTGTTTTTCTTTTCTGTTTTCTGCTTGTTTTTAGGTGTTTTTGTGGTAGTATGAGACGACAACAGAACGGAATATGGCATATACTTTGTCGAACATGAGACAGGACGGAATGAGTGAGATGAGACGGTACCCTCCGAACGAAACTCAGGATGGAATTGACAGAGAATGAGATGCAGGTCTAAACCCGGGATGGAACAGAGGCACCAGGTGAAAACTGGGATGGAAGGGTATCATACAATGACAGTATATCAGGTATAGTTCATTCAGAATCAGCAGAATCAACAGAGACAGCATCTTCTTCATTGTACTCTTCTGCTTCTTCTCCTTCCAAGGTGCCCTTGTCTTCATCAACCGATGATGTCGCCAGTACACGGATCCAGGACTGTGTGTGATATGGAACAAGCCTGAAGGCCGCAAACTGCAACTTGGATACTGTTCTGTCTAACTCGGCCAGCACGTACGAACCACTGGTCATTCGGTGAATGATGGCCATTGGTCCGAGGTACCACAGCTTCGTCTTTCGGTTCAGTTCCTTCTCAACCTTGGAGTTCTGAACGAGAACTAGGTGTCCCAGCGGGTAGACCTGGTCATGGATATGGTTCCTGTGCATGGTCTTGAAGTGTGCCGCCGACTTGTAGCATGCTAGCAAGATTCGTTCCTGGATTTTCTCCAAGTCCTCTTGCCGCTTCTGCAGCTGTTGGGCACGCCAACCTATAAGTTCCAATGTCAAAAGAATGTGAGTATCGGGCAACGGAATGAGAAACATTGCCTCAGTGAGATCAAATGGAAACAACGGCTCAACACCATGTGCCATAAAATATGGCGAGAGGCCGGTTGCCTTTGATATAGTTACCCATTCTGCCCAAAACACAGAGGGCACAGCACAATGCCAAGGGGCCTCCTCCGGGGTACTCTTCATGATGGCCTCCCAGACATCAAAATGACAGTGCTCGACGATCCCGTTAGCTTGAGAGTTGTACAGGCTGATCCATATGTGACGGACATGGTACCATTCAGCGAGCAGGTCAATGGCCTGTACAAACATGGAACTGTTGTCAGTAACAATTTCGGCCACGGGGCCCCATCGACACAAGATATCCTTGAAAATAAAAGTGGCAATGCTGGCGGCATTCTTGGAATGCAACATACGCCATTCCGGGTATCCGGTGAGGGAGCAGTGGGCATGCACGACATACCAATACCTGCCAGAACAGGGCATCAGCATGGTGTTGATGTGGACCTTGTGAAATAGGCCACCAACTACTGGGACAGTCAGTGGAATATGCAGCCGTTGCATCTGTCGGAGCTGGCACTCATGACACGTGCGGATGAACCACTTGACATCATCAATGAGTCAATGAGCATCGGCCACCAGAAGTGAAGGAGAAGGCGGGTACGGACGGTGTAGACACCTTTGTGCCCAAGGTCATCATGAGCCTCCTTAATGAGTCCGTACCGCTTGTCTTCCAACACCACTAGTTGATGCTGGCCATGCGGCTCACAGCGCCAGAGATGGCGGTCAAGCACAAAGAAGTGCCAGGCGGAAGCGATGAAGGCAGTGTAGTCACAGTCAGAAAGCTGTGGCAGCTGTTCGGAAGTCTCTAGAAAAGAGCAGATGAGTGCAATGTGCTCATCTTTGGCCTTCACCATTGATGAGCGCGGAATGGAGTTAGATGGGACGCCGGAATCGACATCAGCAAGCAAGGAATGAATGTGGCAGGACGAAACAGACAAGATGGCGGTGGGCTGAAGCAAATGATATGCCACAGCTGGCGGGACGGAAAGAACTGAAGTAAATGGAATAGTAACTCTGGGCAAAAGGGGCAAGTGAGAAGATGGAACGCGCTCATTCAGAAGAACAATGGCGAAGGAGTACGCATCATCCAACCAATCTTCAAAACTGGTGTCATCCGGCAGGTCCTTGTCCAATGGGGGATGACGGGACAGGCCATCAGGACCAGTGTGACGATCAGCAGGGACGTGAACAAGACGAAATTGAAATAGAAGGATGCCAGCGATCCATCTGTTGATGGTTGCGTTCGGCTGGAGATTGGGATTGTTGATCATCCCTTTGATGTACTTGGCGTCCATCTCCACCGTCAAGTTCGTAACACCGAAAATAAAAGTGCAGATGGCATGCAATGCCCGAAACAAACCGAATAATTCTAACTTCACTTGAGAGTAACGGCTCTCAACTTCAGTCAGAGATATCAACCCAAAGCGGCTCAGGTACCGCTTTCCATCAGCTCCCAGCTGTGACAAAATGTACCCAATGGTGATCACCAAGGTATCAACCGCGAGCACTATCTCCTGTCCACTCACATAATCAAGATGGCAGAGCACAGGGGACTTAATGATCTTGTCCTTGAGACGAATCATCGCGTCCTGCTGGGCATCAGCCCACTCAAACAGAACCCCTTTCCACGTCAAGTTGACCAGCAGGCGGGCAATTTTAGCGAAATCCTTGATAAAGATACATACCACCCCACAGGTCCTGAGGAAACCTCATACTTCTGTGAGGTTGCGGCATTCTGGCCAATCACGAATCTTCTGAATGTGGTCCTCATGCGGAACGTGGGCATCTACAGTGAGCAACAAAACCGTTGCAATGCCCAATCTCAATCTGGTGCGCAAAGTGCACCACAGTCACATGTGGGAATTTTGCTTAGCTTTGGTGATACCCAATATAGTAATCACTCTTGGCTACAAATCATTTCCCTATGTCATGTGATTTAAATCACAGCCACATGAGATATACTCCAATTAATCAAGGGTACTCATTGCAACGGTTTTGTTGCTGACATCAAGAGTATCATAAATCAGTATGAAGTGTATCCTCCTTTGGCCTCAATCACCTCCTGAATCCTCCTGGGCATACTCTGAATCAATCTTTGACATTCCTCTATTCTAATCTTCTCCCACTCCACTTGAATGCCCTCCCAAATTTCTAATATTCCTTTGGATGGCTCAGGATACTCTGCTAGCCTTCTTTTGAGAAGAAACCACAAATGTTC
>JBBPKK010000522.1:0-21958 GCA_038089215.1 Tylopilus vinaceipallidus
CGCCGAGGGCGCCGCGGGCAGCGTCAGCACGACCTCGACGTACAGCTGGCTGCTCCAATCGGGCCAGGGCGGGCCCGTCTCGGGCGTCTGCGACGCGTCAGGCCGACGAGCACACGCGACCACGGACGACACCACGCACATAAATCCCGACGCCGTGTCCGCCCTCGTGCCGCCGCAGCCGGCACACCCGGGCGCGCGCCAGCGCCCGCGCGGTGTGGTACGCCACCCGCACGTCCACGCGCACCGCGTCCCCGCGCTCGGCGGACTGCACCACGTCCACCCGGCCGGTCTGGTACGCCCCCCTGGCGACGAGGTAGAGCTCGCGCGCGCCCACGGGGAGCGTCAGCGACGTCTCGGCGCTCTCGGGGAAGCTCGGCGCCCACGGCGGGCGGGGGCGGTACGTGTCCCAGTCGCCGCGCCCGATCGTGTGTTGGATCGCGCCGTCCGAGGCGCGCGGGGCACCGACGGCAGTCCCGGCGTCCTGCTCAAGAGGGGTCAGCAGATCGCAAAGGGCCAAGGACGCGCGTACGTGAGCGCCACTCGCCATGATCACGATGGTGCGTGAGAGGGAGAGGAGGGCAAGGTAGAGCAGGAGCGCAAACGCAAACGCTTTCCAGAACCGCCTGAGGGGCGTCTCTCGGTAGCGTGTTGCAAGCACAGTGATGGGCGGTGCGGCGTAGGGGGGCTCCGGATATGAACTGAACGGCGGTGGTGGGGGTGGTGCTGCTGGGCGTGCCGCGGCGTGATATGAGATCCTGGTGTAATAGGTCGACGGCGTGGCGGACCCGAGGTGGTCGTTTGGCAATCGGTCGACGTCGTCGTCTGGATGCAGCGGTTTCACGTTGTCCTCAATGATGATCATGTGGGGATTTCAAACTCCACCCTGAGGCTGCGAACGACGTGTGTTGGAGCGCCTACAAAGCGGGGTGGGTCGATGATGAGGATGGCCCCGGTCGTGTTCTTGAGGGTCCCTCCCACTGCTACGCCGCAGCACCCCGTCGGCGTCTGACAAAGTCACGCCGTCCATGCGGAGTTTGAATGCGCTCTCCGTCTCTGCCAGCACACTCGGCGTCAGAACGCCCCGGAGAACACATGGCCCAGTCACCAGGTACGTCGAGCCCCGTCACCAAAATAAGCCAGCCACATCTGCGCCCATCGAAACCAACGCCGCCATCACGACCGCAGCGACCCGCGCGGACCTCCCCACGCCCGATCAGCTTGGATCACCCCCCGCACAGACCGACGACGCCCATGGCCACGACCACCGCGACGTCATCGGTCCGATCTGGTCGACACCTGTGCGTGAGTGGCATCCCCCCCCTCTATCACGCACACGCCCTCCCACACCTGTCGCGTTCGTCATGTCATTCCGCCTGCGCAGCGCGTCGTGACGTCGTGCGTGATCGCAGGACACGACGCAAACACGCCCCTGCGAGGTTATCTCAATCTGTGGCCCCGCTTCCGGCGCCCCCTGCTCAGCCTCGTGCGTCCTGCAGGCGACATGACACGCCATTCCATCGTACCATCGCGTCAGGGAGGCCCACCAAAAGGGATCGGGCTGCGTGGTGTCATACACCCGATCGATGACGACCATGTCCTGGGTGTGCACCGCCCCAGGGCCATCCCCCTGCGCAGGTCTCGGGACGACGGGAATGAAGGCTCCCCACCCTGCGGGGAAACAATGTAGGTGTCCCACACGACAGCCCATCCCCAACGCGGAAACGATGCTTTGGTCAGGCGTGATGCCCCATTGATGTCACAGGTCGCAGGACGGGAAGATCAGAACGAGATCAAGGCTTGGGCACGCGTTGGACAACGTGCAAGTGACCTCACGATGAAACGGAAGAAGTTTCATCTTAGAACTGGACCCACGGATGGGATCACCCGATAGGCACGCAGTGCGGCCCGGGGAAGCAAATGGAAACCTCGTGCCCAACAGCATGCGGTGAAGTTTGGTCATCTTTTCTGGAGGCGGTGCGACGAGAAAATCATTACACGTGAGGGGGGCGGTGACGTGTTATCACGCTGTCCCTCGTTATCTGCGCAGACAGGAGGTAAAAGAGACGATAAGCACGTCATTGCGAACCCAAAGTCAAAAAATCCCATAGCGGTTCTACGGGGACGGGTGTCGGAGATCTGCGGCTCGATACGGCTCGATCGGACATGTCGGTGGACGCCCGAGGTGACGCGCGGTCGAGTTGTTCATTGTTGCACACACGACGGAGGACGGCACGCGACAAGACGCACCAAAAAAAAAAAAAAGGCTCAATGTCGTGCCATTCGAGCGGACTCGGAAATAGGGAGGGCTCCGAGGCGAGCAGCGACATGAAGGTGCCGGCAGCCCGAACGGAACAGATAGGAGCCTTGGACGTACCCAGAGACTTCTTTTTCGCCCAGCCCAAGGAGGGATGGCACGCGCGACGCGTTCCACGTCCGATAATCAACACACGCCGTGGGCGTGCCAGAACACGTCGTGTACGACATGGGACCCGGTGTGCGCAAACGCTGGAGTGGGAACGACGTGACGACAGGGACACGCCGTGCGGGTCGAGAACGCGGCGGTGGGTGGACAAGGCGTGCAACGCGCAACGTGGGTCTGCGGTATTCTTTGTTTCCTGCTCCGAAGTAATGAAATCACGTACGAAGGATGGTGTACAGCACACACGACGGTTGGGTGGAGCGTTGGGGAAGCAAGCACGCCTGGCTGCATTCGTGACGGCAGCAGTTGGAAGCAGAGAGGAGACGGGTGGGGGCGCCGGACCGCGACAAGGCCAGGCGGCAAACGGAACGCGTTTTGGTTGGGTGTTCCCGATGCCAGGGGAATCCGAACGCGCGGAAATGTGTCAAAGGCGTTCATTTGGGGTGGACAGGTGCCAGGAGTCTCGGAAGGGGGCATTCCTCTGTGGAACGGTGGCGTCCCCGCCCGCTGGACGGGCGGAGGGGCGTCGGGGTGGCTGTGTCAGGCGGCGCAGATGACCCGTCTGAACAGACAAGGACGAGATCAGTGTGGACAAGACGAGAGGGGAGGGGTGCCCTGAGATCCAGGGATGTGACGGAGACGAGGGAAGTGTTCATGTAGCGAGATTGCGCGCATGGGTGTAATGAAATCGGAGCGAATTTCCATTTCGCGATCGGGAGGAGAGGGCGAATCGGGCCCGTCTTGGCAGGCAGGTTGCCACCGGGGTGAATGCGGTCAAAGGCCGACTGCCGGAGCGGCGATTGGGGCGTACCTGGTGTGTTCGCGCGTTGTCTCGCGTGATGGGGCTGGGGCCACGGCGGGAAGGATTCTCTCACCGGGGGACCCCGGGGTGCGCCTCATCGCGCGTAGGGGGGTGACAGGGCGTGTTTCAATGGGGCTCGCATTGTTCTCGAGGCGCCACCGTCGTGGGGATCTCCGGCGGCGGGCGGGGGAAGGGGGACGATCACGGGATGGATCAGCGAGGCAAGCGAGATGGAGGGGGCAGGCGGAGGTGATGTCAATGATTGATGTGATCTGCGGGTGCAGGTGCAGGGAGATGCCGAGGGCGCGTGGTGATCTATCTATGACGCGGGTGCGGGAAGAAGGCGAAAAAGGGCCGGTGGAAGACGGCGCGGCACGAGGGCGTGCGAGCGCCGACACGAGGCAGGACCCCGGTCGGCGGTGACGACAGCGCGGTGGGAACACATGCGAGGTGGGCGGGGGGACACACACGCCACGGGGCCATCCCCGCGGGGCGGGACAATGAAGTGGAAATGAGGGCTCGAGGTCTGTGTCCGCGCGGAGGCCATGAGGCGGGGGTGATGGGGCGCGGCGGCGGGTGTCCGGGGTCCGCGGTGCGACTGCGCCGATTGGAGCACCTTCCAAATCGGACGCGGCCTCGCCAACGTTGCATGTCAATTCTTGTCGCGGGGGAGAAACGCCGGCCGAGGCCTCGCCCGAGTCTTATCAACGCCAGCCCCAGCTCGAATTGGCCCAGGGCCATGTCTCTCTCCCCACAGCCAAACATGCCCTCCCCGCCTCCGAACGGCTCTGCCCACCCCCACTCCAACCACCAGCTCGCCCAGCTCCTCTCCGCCAGCTACCGCGACGCCGACGCCCTCCGCAGCGAGCTCGCACAGACCAGGAGGCGCCTCGACAAGGCAGAGCGTCTCGTCGCCTCCTACGCCGCCGCCGCATCCCCCCCCTCCAACCCCAACGGCGCCGCCCTCTCCGAGGCTGCCCAGCGTGTCATCGCCGACTGCGAGGCACGCGCAGACCGCGCAGAACACGCCCGCGACGAGGCCGACGCCCGCAGACGCGTCCTCTCCGAGGCATGGGAGGAGCTCACCCGCTATCTCCACGTCGTCGAGCTCCGCGCCGCCGACGCCAGAGCTGGCTTTGCCCGCCTCGTCGCAGAGGGCGGCGGCCAGCTCGTCCTCGCCCCCGTCCCCCTCCCCGGCTACCACCCCCAGCCCGCCGCCCACACCCCCTCTGCACCCAGCCCCGCCATCATGCTCGTCCCCCCGCCCTCGGCCAACCACCGCTCCCACCGCCACTCCGCCTCCCTCAACTCCTCCCACGGCATGCCCCCCCTGCCCCCCCCGCCCCACACCTCCGCCGTCCGTGTCCGCCCGCGCTCCGGCAGCTTCGACGAGTACCCGCAGCTCGCACCCGGCCAGCCCCCCGCAAAACGCTCCCGCCACGACCGCGACTACGACAGGGTATGTGTCTGCCCCCCTCCCGCGTTCGTTCTGACGTGACCCCAGTCCCACCCGCGCGGCCGCCCCCTCGACGTCGATCCCCACCATCGCCCCCATCTCCCCTCCCCCCACCCCCCCCTCCAGTCCCAGCCCGGCCTCGCCGCCCCACGGCGCTCCCACACCCACCCCAACTCGCGGTCCTCGTCCCACTCCTCCCAGCGCTCCAACTCCATCGACGAGATGCTCCTCGAGGCCTCCACCGACGACCCCCGCCCGCGCGAGCCCCAGTCCCCACGTGCCGTCATCGCCCACCACCAGCACCCAAATCACGCGCCAACGCCCAACAGCCAGCGTTCGATCGTGGGCCACCTCACCGGATCCACCCCAGGACCCTTGGAGCAGCCTGGCGAACAGCGAATGTACCAGACCCACATCTTTGCGCCCCCCGTCATGGGCGCACCGACAAAGAAGGGCAAAACCGGATCGACCACGGGTTTGCGTACGTACATGCACGTCACCCTCGTTGCCGCGTGCCCGCTGACGTCGTCCCCAGTCCCCAACGGATCCGGCGCCTTGCCTGCGCCACCCTTGACAACCGCCGCGCCTCCACCCCCCACGCCGACCACCGGTGCGCCTCCATCTGCCACCACGCCTGCCCCAGCCGGCGTGTCCCACCCGCACACGCCCTATCCGCCCACAAACGCCCAGGGTCAGCGCATCTGCCGCCAGTGCGGCCTCGCCGGCCGCTACAAGGAGGGCAAGTGCGTCGAGAAATGGGGCCCCGGCCCTGAAGGCCCCGGCACCGTCTGCGACCGCTGTCGCAAGAAGATGAAGCGCGTCGAGCGGCGCGGGACGATCGAGTCCCAGAACCAGTCCCAGTCCCACCTGGGCAGCCAACAGCCGGCGAGCCAGGGTCCCCCCGGCAGTATGACGCACCCCCACGCGCTCGCTGCGCATGCGAGCCGGCTTGCGCGCACGGATACGATGCCCGTGCCCGTTGCGATCGGATCGGGTGGCACGCAGCCCACCATCGGACATGCGGCGCAAATGCCGTCCTTCATGTCCAAGGACAGACGCGATCGCGAGCGGCTACCTACGTCATCCCTCGCACCATCCCCGTCACACCCCTCGCGCTCGACGGATTCGCAACGCGAGCCACCGTCACCCCCTGCGATCGCCACGTTGCAGACCGATGACGACGAGCCCCATCGGCGCACGAGCGCAGATAGGGGACGAAGACCGTTGAGTTCTGGTAAGGTCTATTGATGCCATGCTCTTCTTTTCCCCTCTCTTTGGAATTTCGTCCGTTCGATCGCATTGATTCGTGCATTCTTTTTGTTTCTCTTCAGCTGCACCGCCTCCCATCAAACACCTGCCCTCGCCCAGCCATTCCCATTCACAATCGCATTCGCGGCGTGGGTCGGACGAGTCCTCAGCGGACGCCGAGGGCGATCCCGATGCGGACGGCGATCCCGATGCCGAAGCAGACGCGGATGCGGAGCTCCTCGAGGCTGTCCACGCTGCCGAAAACCGGAGTACGAGCATGAAGGCAGAAGAAACGGAGAACGACGATTGACGACGTTCCGCAGTCATGCCTGACATCTCTCTCTTTCTCCCTCCGTTTTGGGTTCTTGGTTTTAGGGGACATGGGAAGGGAGAGGTGTTTGGTGGAGATGACGACGACGGACCAACAATGACTGGTTTCAAGGCAACAATAAAAAGGAACGAGACACACGACCACGTCACGTCAAGCACGCTCGCATTTTTTGCATCTTTTTCGCATTCACCACACGCATTTCGACGCATCGGCGCCTGCCGCGAAACCATGTCTCTTTTATTTTTCTTTTTGGGTGACCGTCTCTCTTCTTTTTTCTTTCTGACACCTCTCCGCTGTCCGGCGTACCAAAATGAAAACAGGGATTCTCTCTCGTTGCCACAGTTGCAACGCGCGTCATGATATGGAATAGCTACCTTTGTTGAGCATTCGGACTCGACTTTGTGTGTGTGTTACTACGCTCTCCTTTCTTCCCTTCTTTTTTTTTTTTTTTTTCGGTCGTAGCTGTCCCCCGTCTGATTTGCTTCTCTTCTTCCTTGACTTTACGCCCCCTTGCATGCCCATCCACACACCTACCCACCACCCACGATGTTTACACACGTTCATAGACCACGGCCGACGGGATATGTCGTCCATCCGATACTACCGAAGCAGACCCACCGTACGCACACCCTGCGCACGACCAAAAGAGACGTAATGTGTACTTTTTTTTTTTTCCCACTCTCGTCTCGCCTTGTTCTCGTTGCGGCAGCTCGCTCCAGGTGCGTGGCGTTGGGTAGGCGACCGTCGGCGGCGGCGGTGGCGGCGCTTGCAGTGCGGCGCGGGGATGGGGGCCGGGGGGCCACACGCGCGCATACGACGTGGACGGAAGGCCGTCGCGAGGGCGGTGGCAGCGGGTCCTGTTTCGAATGCGGGTGCGTGGCAACCGTCTCTGGCACACGCTGGGGCGGCGCAAGGGGGTGCGTGGCGACACCGTGCCACCTGGGCGTGTTCGTTGTACGTCATTTGATCGTCGGCGCGCGCGGCGCCGATGCGGGGGATCAGGATGACCTTTTTTTCTTCTTCGTGTGTGTGGGGATCAGCTGACGACGGGCGTTGGTCGGCGTTCGGGCCGTATACGAGGTGGGGGACGTGGATGCCAGCATGGCATGGGTGGGCCGCGCAGGCCGCATTGCATGACCGTGGTGGCACCGCGGCTCCGGGTGCTGCCTGACCCGGCGAGCCGGCGTCGACCCAAAGGGGCAGGCCAGGGCGTGGCCCGAGGCCCTGGGTCCCCCAGTGGTGGCACGACGGGCCCGCTGGAGCCAGGCTGGCGCGTCGGCGGCAACGCGGCGTGCCATGCCACGCCACGCCCTGCCACGCCATACCGTGCCATCGGGGCGGCTGCCAGGACGAGGCACGTCGGACCCCGTGACCCCGTGACGCGGCGTCGCCGCGCGGTCCGGGGGCCGGCACGTGCACCTGGCTGGCCGTGGGTGCGTCGCACGCGCGCATGCCGGCAGCCATTGGCGCCGCGCGCGGACGCACTGCACAGCCAGCACCGGCGGCTCTGTATCGGCGGCGGGGGGGGCTGTCAACGCCGATGCCTGCCCGTGTGAGCGCGCGCGCGCAGGAGCCCCGTGAGACGGCGCGCACCGCGCGGTCGCGCCCACACGGGCACGTGTGGGTCGAGGCCGATCACCGGCGGCCTGCCACCGCCCGTAGCCAGGGGGCACTCGGAGGAGAAGGGGAGGGGAGGGGGGGGACATCGTACGTACACGACGGGACGCGGCAGGCCCTCCCGGTCGTCCGAGCGCGGACGCAGCCACCGGCACCGGTACCACATCTGTCAGCCGAAAGTTGGACAAACCATGGTCCGACCCCTCCAAAGGCGGGATAGTCCCAACCTTGACGACACGTCAGCCAATCAAAGGTCGCAAAAGCTGCTAAAGACTCACAGAAAACGTTACGTGAAAAGTACTGCTTGACAGATGCAGACGCCCGATGGCGGCTCGCCTTCGCGTCGCTTCGCGCCCACGCCCCCGTGATGAACGAAAAAAAAGTGATGGGGTCGTCGCCCCGTGATCGGCCGTGTGGCATGGTACGCCCGCCCCACCGCCTCTCGCGGTGGGATCGGGACAACGGCGTGCGCCGGCACGCGGGCGTAGTGGGGTGCCACGGGGCAGTTTAGCGCGCGCCACGTCGCCCGGCTGGAACAGGCCACGGTCGCCGCGCGAGCGCAGGCGCCTGCCGCGACGTCGCCCCACCGCCGTGCGTTGCACATCGGGGTGCCAAGGGCCCGCTGCGTGCGCGCGCGGGACGCACAGGCGACGGTACAGTCCGATGGGCGCGCATCGCACGCGCGCCCATCCGTGCTCACGCGCCTCGTGTCGTCCGGATCATGTCCAGGGCCGCGCCGATGCATCGCTGTGCCGCGGGCCGCACGCACACACACGCACACCTGAGGGCGGCGGGGTCCTGGGAGTGGCGGGGGCACGCGGCGTCGGTGATAGAAAAGGGGTGGACGGCGTGAATGGAAGCGTCCATGCGCGCTGGCCGAATGGGTCGGGTTCGGCACATGGATGGCAGGGGCAGAGGCTCTCTTCACGCTCCGACGGTGTAGGCACGGGGGGCAGGCCGAAATCGACTCTGACGACCATGATTTGCCTTGGTTTCACGTTGATGTGTCAGGTTCATCCCGGGATACCGTTTGAAAAGGGCACGTTGGGGGAAGATGGTTCTCAGCAATCCACTCGGTGAGGAGACCATTGGTCAATAGAGAACAACCGGTGCCTTTGTTTGTCACTTGCTCTCGAAGCTTGAACCAGTAGCCTACAGACAATGCAAAGTCGACATCATTCTAGATTCTTGACACCAAAATGGGGCACGACGTCGAGGAGCTGGCTCAGGTTATATTCGACATGCCATGCAGATGCCAGTTTCATAAACGGGGGCTGTTACATTAGTACGCATTGAAGGGTGTGGAATACAAGCCAGTACTAGAAAGACAGATCATGTTTCTGATAGCCGCGCCGAACTGTTGCGAGTCGGAAGGCTCTGTGTTGGCTATCTGGGCTTCAAGTACCTCAGATGGAGGAAACAACATGGTGATAGCGAGCAGTGAGATTGAGCAGAGCCAGACGTTCGCTCTCCCCCAAGTCTTGGAATAGCATTGCTGAACTACTATCTTGTGGTGGGTGCGGCGTGTCATGAAACAGGTGAGCCAATGACAAGACACTGACTTCCCAGCTTGATACATTTGCGGAACAACTTCAGGTTGAACACAGCCCGGGGAGCGCTCAAGCCATGAGGCGCATCTCAGATCCATATAGGGCAACAGCCCTGAAAACGCACAGCTGTGTAGAACACACCTTGTTCATTGACTTCCCTCACTTATACTGTGCCGCCGACGAGCAACTAGCCCACGATGATTGGTGTGCATTGATTTTCTGGCGCTTGTACAGATGCTGATAACGGGATTAGAAGAAATCAAAACGGGTACTAATAACATCATACATGCAGTGACGTTTTCGACAGACATGAAGTATCTTGTGGGCGGCGCTGTTGATGGAGTTCGAATATGGCGAGTAGACGACGGCAAAGAAGTGACAAAAATGCAAACAGGTCGGGCGACGGCTGTCCAGTGTCTCGCTGTCTCGAAGGATGGCAAATGGATCGCAGCGGGGACATATCTGAACTGGGTGGCAGTGTGGGATGCGATGACATACGAGAAAATCCTTGAGGACGATCAGAACGACGACGTTAATGGACTCGATTTCTCACCCGACTCGACTCGACTTGTCGTTGCCTCAGATAGCGGCACTGCCACTGTCCTCCAGGCTGGAACCTGGAAGCGCGCGCTGTCACTCAATCACGGCAATTTTGTGCTCGCAGCAAAATACTCGCCCCAAGGCGATCGAATTGCGACTGCCACATTTGGGTCTGTTCGGGTCTGGGACAGCCATGACGGTCGCTTGCTTGTGAACATTCCGCTCAGGATGGCTCCGTATTACAACACTGGTCTCGCCTGGTTCAACAACCACCTCTTCGTCATATCTCGCAATGAAGTCAATAAAATCGATTCATTCACTGGATCAATTGTCTCGGAGTGGCCGGTACCTGGTGCTGATGGAGACTCTTGTATTGCCTTGCCACGGCATGGAGAATTCATTGCATACTCTTCAAGCCATGTTGTTGCCCTTCCGGACACGTCCACCTGTACCTGGCTCGGTTTCACTCAAACCGCATTTAACATATACTCCATCCAATTGTCACCAGACGATCAATTCTTGGCGATTGCCGGAGAAGGGGGGAAAATCATCATCAAGAGTATGCCCCACATCTTTGCGGTGAGTACCGCGTCTTGTCAGATCACGCAAGCGTGTTTGAATAACAATCACCTTCTCATTGGATTCCTTTTTGGTATCACTTTTGCTACCCAATATACAGGATGAAAAGAAACGTGCAGCCCGAAAGATGTGGAGTGAGGTGGGCCATGACTGGTCGTGTCGGGCTCTGAGTCCAAGAAACCCCTTTGCACGACCTTATCGGTACCGTTCGTAGTCTGTACTGTTGTTCCTCCACGAGCCCAGTCCATCTATTCTTGCAGGCAGCGTGCCTCTACTATCTACTGTCAATGTGCAATCGACTCGCAGACGCGAAAGCCTCATCAGTGGGCTTTGCCTACATATTCGTCCTGGTACTAGTCCCCGTCATAACTCACTCATGGTAACGTGGTATTTCGGTTGCTGATGACACAAAATTCTATGCTCTTGACGCTCATTTCACATTGGGCCCAACCACAGACATACAGCTTCACAGTCTTGGGGGGTGATCCCTTCTCAGCAGGGCACGCTTCAAAATTTTGTGTTCCCTTTTTTACCTGCACGGCATTCGAGTAGCTAGCAAGACCCAAATAATCCCTTGAGCCTGAAGAAAAAAATTATTCAGAGGGAATGTTGGTGTGTATCCCTCCATCTCCCCGCGCTATGCGTACTGTGCCTCTTAAGGTGAACGAGGTCATCAGCCGATACACTCCCCAGTCTGTCCTGGACGATGGTAGCTCAGGCAAAGGTTGTTCCAGGTTTCTGACATGCACGACCCACATTAAATGAGTGTCTGTCATACCCCACCTTTCGTCATGGATGTACTTCACATTGTTGGATCATGTATAGTGGTGCGCTGATGGATCATTACCTTGTGCATGCCGTAAGCAGGAGTCATGTATGGTGCTGGGGTCTTGGAGCGGCAGGGGCACGCTGTGTCAGTGCAAGAAGGCGGTAGAAAATGGAAGCACCAACATGCATTGGACTAGTGTGCTGGGTACCTGAAATGCTGCCACATGGAGTGCAATGTAAGGTTTCCACATTCACATGTGAGGCAGGATCATTTAAGCACAGAGGAGAGGGAGGCCGATCTGAACTGAATTTATTTCCTGGGTTTGAGGGAGTTCACCCTATCACACTAAACCCAAGCAAAGTAATCGAGATGGGGACAACATAGATGAGACTACTTGTGAAGGGCAGCAATTGCCAGTAGTGCGTGGCTCTCCAGAAATACGGTTAATCTAATACCAAAGTGAAAGCGGCGCATATCGAAAGAAGGCGCCGATTATGCATACCCAGTTGGAAGTCTAAGGCAACTATTGGTCCACAAGAAGCATTGCTTTTGTTTGACGATTGCCTCGGAGTTTGAGCCAGTATCGATTGAGTGCATGATCAGTGGTAGTAGATTTCTGCCAGTGATAGGACACTTTTTGAAGTTCCAGAAGCAATGAGGCCAAGGCTGCGGACCAAGGCTACAATATCAAGTCAGGAAACCATGTGTTCATTTACTTGCCAGTGGGCGAGCACTCAAGATACAAAGCCATCGAGTGTGTCGCACCGACAACTTTGGGCTATATCATAGTATGCAGCGACACGTGTGAAAACACAAAGCAGACACGCACTGCTTGACGTATGAGACTGGGTCATCGGTTCTCATCCCGTTGCCCCTATGCTGGTCGTTTATGAGCATGTCGTCCGCAATGATTAACAACATCAGATACGTGGTGACATTTGTGATGAATGGCAAGCGCCTCCACAATGGCAACGATGACGGGGTTTGCATGTGGTGCGTGAAAAATGGCAAAGAGATGGCACAACTGCGCATGAAGAATGTTCAAGCTTATTCTCTTGCTGTCTCGATAGATGGCAGGCGGACTGCCGCTGGGGTCGATTTCCCACCTGACTTGACCCAGTTCGTTGCCACTACCTCGACTGCCACCGTCTTCGACATCTTAACCTGTGAGCGAGTGTTAGGTCCAGAGGTAAATGCAGAAAAATACTCACCACAAGGCGATCGCATCGCGACGGCCGACTACAAATCCATTCGCGTCTGGGACAGCACCAATGGCCATTCGCTCGTGGACCTGGGAGTAGAAGCAACACTCTGCTGTAGCTCACGTCCACACGGGCAGGTGTGGGCCGAGGCCGATCACTGGTGGGCGTTCCACGAGCGCATGTGCGAGCCTGCCACCGCCAGTAAGTGGGGAAGAGGGGGAGAAGAGGGGAAGCATTGTACATACACGATGGGACGACAGGCCATTCCGATCGTCTGAACACGGACTCAACCACCGGTACCATATGCCTGATGGCGGGTCGGCGTCCACATCCTGAAATGATGAGTTCATCGCGTCGTGATCGGCCATGTGTAGTATGATACGCTTCCTGGCGGCCCACGGAGCGCGCGGTTGGATCGGGACAACGGTGTGTGCCGCATCCCCCGGTTTCTTCATATGTTTCCAGTGACCACGATCGATCGCCGCGCAAGCGCGTTTGCATAGACGCTTGGCCGTGACGTCGCCCCACCCGCCGTGCAGTGCGACCGCACAGCCAAGGTAAGGTGTGCGTTGCATGTCGGGGTGCCAAGGGTCCGGTGCGCGCACGCGAGACAGACGCATCAGCCTGGGGCACAAGCGACAGTACATACCGTACATACGCGTGCAGGGACCATGACGTTGCGTGACTCGCATCGCACGAGCGCCCATCAATGCTAATGTGCCTCGTGTTGCCCGGATCATATCCAGGGCTGCGCCGATCTATCGCTGCGCCGCGAGCCGCACATACACACACCTGAGGGCGGTGGGGTCCTGGGAGTGGTGGGGGCACGCGGCGTCAGTGATAGAAAAGGGGGTGGACGGCTTGAATGGAAGCGTCCACACGCGCTGGACAAATGGGTCGGGTTCGGCACGTGGATTGCAGGGGTTGGACGTCAGGGATAGAGTTTCTCTTCACGCTCCAACGGTGTAGGCACGGGGGCAGGCTGAAATCAACTCTGACGGCCATGATTTGCCTTGGTTTGACATTGGTGTGCCACGTGGTTCTCAGTTGGTCAATAGACAGCAACCGAAGCCTTCGTTCGTCACTTGCCTTTGAAACTTGAACCAGAGGGGTGGACAATGCAAAGTCGACATCATTGCAGATTCTCGACAGTGAAATGGGGCACGAGATATTTGCATTTTGCGACAAGGAACATCGGGGAGCTGGATCAAACTGTATTCGTTATGCCAGTTTCATAAACTGGAGCTGTTGCGTTAGTATGCATTGAAGGATGTGGAGCACAAGCAAGTACTAGAAAGACGGATCACATTTCTGACAACTTTGCTGAACCTTTGCAAGTCGGAAGGCTCTAGATTGGCTAGCTGTGTTCTAAGTACATCAGATAGAAGGAACGGCATGGCGATAGCGAGCAATGGGATCGAGCGGAACCAGGCGTTCGCTCCTCCCTAAATCCCGGATTAATTGATGAAATCCATTGCTGGACTACCCCATCGCGGATGCGGCCTATCGTGGAACAGGTAAGCCGACGACGAGACGTTGGCTTCACAACTTGATACATTTGCGGAACAACTTCAGGCTGAACATAGCCCGGGGAGTGCTGAAGCCACGAGGCGCGTGTCGGACCTATATAGAGCAGCAGGCCCGAAAACGCACAGCTGTGTAACACATCTTGTTCATCGACCTTTACTACCTCCCTCACTTATACCGCGCCGCCGACGAACAATTGGCCCACGATGATTGGTGTGCATTGATTCTCTGGCGCTTGTGCGGATGCTGATGACGAGACCAGAAGAAATCAAAACGGGTACCAATAGGATCATACGCGCGGTGACATTTTCGACAGACGGGAAGCATCTCGTGGGCGGCGCTGATGGAGTTCGGATGTGGCGAGTAGACGATGGCAAAGAAATGGCAAAAATGCAAGCAGATCGAGGGTCCAGCGTCCGGTGTCTCGCTGTCTCGAAGGATGACAAATGGATCGCAGCGGGGATATATCTGAATTGGGTGGTAGTGTGGGATGCGATGACATACGAGAAAATCCTGGAGGAAGAACAGAGCAACACTATCAACGGGGTCGATTTCTCACCCAACTCGGCTCGACTCGTCATTGCCTCAGATAGTAGGACCGCCACTGTTCTCCAGGTTGCAACTCGGAAGCGAGTGCTTTCACTCAATCAGGACGAGCTATGTGTGCTCGCAGCAAAATACTCACCCCAAGGCGATCGAATTGCGACTGCCACGTTCGGATCTGTTCGGGTCTGGGACAGCCACGACGGTCACTTGCTGGTCAACACTCCAGTAGCAACAGTTGCGTATTACAACACCGGTCTCGTCTGGTTCAATAACTACCTCTTTGTGGTATATCCCAGTGCAGTCAAGAAAATCGATTCGTCCATTGGAGCAACTGTGTCAGAGTGGTCGGTACCTGATACCAATGAAAACTCCTGCGTTGCCTTGCCGCAGCACGGAGAATTCATTGCATACTCTTCAAGGCGCATCGTCGCCTTTTTGGACACGTCAGCTTATACCTGGCTCGGTTTCACTCAAACTGCTTTTGACATATGCTCCATTAAATTATCACCGGACGATCAATTCCTTGCAATTGGTGGAGAAGGGGAAAAAATCATCATCAAGAGTATACCCTGCATCTTTGCAGTGAGTATCGCGTCTTGTCAGATCACGCAAGCATAACTGAATAACAATTACCTTCTCATCGGATTCCTTTTTGGTATCACTTTTGGTACCCAAATATACAGGATGAAAAGAAACGCGTAGCCCGAAAGATGTGGAGTGAGGTGGGCCATGACTGGTCGTGTCGGGCTCTGAGTCCAAGGAACCCCTTTGCACGACCTTATCGGTACCGTTGGTAGCCTGTACTATTATTCTTCCCTGAGTCCAGTCCATCTATTCTTGCAGGCAGCGTATCTCTACCATCTACCGTCAATGTGCAATTGACTTGCGGACGTGAAAGCCTCATCAGCGGGCGTTGCCCCCACGTTTGTCCTAGCAGGTCCCATCATAGTTTGTTCCAAGACGGCAGTACATTGCGTGCTAGTGACTTATTGTATACCATCTTTGAGTAGGATAAGCAGACGCCCGGGCAACTTTGTAGCTTACATCAATGCACGTAAAACTAGAACTGAACGAAAGAAATGAGGTATGTAGAAGTACCAAAATTGCACATGAAAACCGTGAATGACAAGTATGTCTGTCCCTTCCGTGCGATCTGCATTAGAAGACTAGCACTCTGCTGTTTTTGGGCATTATTGCTTGAACCCAGGTCGGGGAAGTGGCTGCATGTCACATCGTACAAGACTGTACTCACAACCGAGACGGAACTGGGATCGAGCTGGTGGTGAACACGATGGTGAGATCCACGCTGGTCATAATGAAGCGTGGAAACAGGCTTTGTAAAACAGAATCCCCCCGCGGCAAGTAGACCCTCCCGTCCTTGAATATAGCTTGCATTAATAGACTTTTGAGTGAAGCTGAAAACGTGAAGTTGACGGCTCCCGAGCTCGACTCCACTACAGCAGGTGTTATCATAGCTGTACGATTGATATTGTTTGGAAGGGCGGCCACACGGATGCCTTTGGTAGTAAGGAAGATGGTGACACCGACACTGGGGCTCAATAAATTACACAAGATGACACCAAAGACACCAATCAGCCAGGTGGCATGTGGGAACATCTGGCTACCAGATGCTTGAACAAGCTCATTGGTAAAGATGTTTACCTTGATGGATGAGAGCTCTGAAGAGGATGAACTGAGGAAGCACAAATGGTACAAGGGGGGAAAGGCAAACTCCAAAGCGCAGTCATGACAGTCGGGAAGCGTGCAGTGGCAAGAAGCCAGTCGTGCGGATCCTGAATGGGTTTAATCCCCTTTATTGCTGCCACTCTTTACGAGGCGGCTTCTGGAGATTCAGGTTACGACTCAACAACTGCTTCCTCCTAGGCTGGTCAATATTCGATGCTCATTCACTATACCATTCACCTGCCTCCTGGTGTTTGCCGATCATGGAAGTGAGGAACACAGACACTTTGTAGGAAAGTATATTTGTTATCTGTACCGCAAACACATCAAGTAGACGAAATATGCGATATTAGGCAGTGCTCTGAGGACTGAGTAGGACAAAAGGTCCTGCCCGCCAAACTCAGCTTTGTCGAGCATGTCCATCATGGGACTCCCTTATGATGGTGTGTAGCATGTTACTAACCACATATAAGATGGGTGAGCCATTGAGGAGACATGGATGTCAAGTTCGACGTAGCATGGTGGAGAATGCTGAAGACACGAGATTGCAGGTACGTCCAGGATCTATATAAAGTAACATGCCTGAAAAAGGAAAAGCAGACTCTGTAGACCGCACCTTGTTATTGACTTTCATCACCGGTCACCTGCACTGTGTCATTCACTTCGCGCAAGTGCCCGCAATGATTGGTGCGTTGTGGAGATTGTACGCCACTAGATGCTGATAGCGAGATAAGGAGAGATCAATACAGGAAACCTGACCATAAATGCAGTGATATTTTCGACAGATGGGAGGCATCTCGTGAGCGGAGACCGTCATGGAGTTGGAGTATGGGGAGTAGAAGGTGCCAAGGAGGTGGCAAGAATGCCGACGAACCGGCCAACCCGGTGTCTTGCTGTCTCAAAGGATGGCAAATGGATTGCAGCAGGGGCATCGGGGGGTTGGGTGTTTGTATGGGATGCAGCGACATACGAGAAAATCCTTGAGCACAAGGAGAATGACTCTGGATCCATCAATGCTGTCAATTTCTCACCCGACTCAAATCGCCTCGTTACTGCAGAGGACCATCACAGCACTGCTACTGTCCTGGAAGTCACAACTCTCAAGCGAGTATTGGATCCGTTCAAACACGACAATGCCAGTCGTGTTTTGGTCGCGGCGCAATACTCGCCACAGGGCGATCGAATTGCAACTGCCACACTCACGTCTACAATCCGGGTCTGGGACAGCCACGACGGTCGCTTGCTTGTGGACATTCCGCTAAGAGTAGCTCCGTTTCACAACACCGGTCTTGTCTGGTTCGGTAACCACCTCTTTGTCATATCTCGCAATGCAGTCAAGAAAATCGACTCATTCGCTGGATCAACTGTCTCGGAGTGGCCGGTACCTGATACTAACGGACGCTCTTGCATTGCCTTGCCGCGGCATGGAGAATTTATTGCATACGCTTCAAACCGTGTCGTCGCTTTTCTGGACAAGTCAACCTGTACCTGGCTCGGTTTCACTCAAACTACTTTTGACATATGTTCCATCAAATTATCACCAGATGATCAACTCCTGGCAATTGGTGGAGAAGGGGGTAAAATCATCATCAAGAGTATACCTTGCATCTTTGCAGTGAGCATCGTGTTTTGTTGGATCATTTCAGCGTATTTGAACAGCTTTCTGATTGGGTTCCTTTTTTTTTTCTGTCATTTTGGTACTCAAATATCCAGGACGAAAAAAAACGTCCTGCCCTCAAGCCGTTGAGTGAGGTCAGCCATGATTGGTGGTGTCGGGCTCTGAGTCCAAGGAACCCCTTTGCCCGGCCATACCGGTACCCATCATAGTCTGATACTCTCGTTCTTTCATCATAAACCTAGTCTCTCTGTTTCTGTAGGCAACGTGCCTTTGCTTTCCACATCACCCCATGGACACTACCAGACGTCATTGAGGCAGTGATGCTGCGATCTCTACTACTAAACTTGGACCGTTCTACAACAGCCATGTCCCTGAATGTCATGCGTTCCCAACATTAATAGTGTATGCTCCAAAGTTTTGCGCTTACTCGGTCTATACGACGTATGAACAACAAGACGGCCCAGATGATTCCATGAGCCTGTAGTAGATCTTCCTCGTGGCGAGGGCAGCGGGTGCATGCTTCTCTCTCTCTCCTTATAGTGTCTGTCTCGCACACCCCAGCGTTACGCTGCCTCTAATGCAAGGTTTGGATGTCATGAGTACGCCTACTCGGATGTGCTTTCGGATCGCGTATTTGTCAATCAGGAGATCCCTGCTCGGTGTGCCATATAGGCAGCTAGGGTGGTGCGGCGCTCCCAGAACAAAGGTGGTGTCAGTGGTCCATGACGTGGTCAACCTGCACTGAACGACTCGGAATAGTTGTATGCAAGAGATCTCACGGGTTACAAGGCCGGATCAAGCATGTAGTCTTCGCTGTCCACATTTGTGCGGTGGGAGACAGAAAGGCGAGGGATGCGACTGGAGTTGCATCGATCTCGCGAGTGTTTTCCTTGATCATAGGTTGCCAGGAGCTTGTCCCTCCATGTTGCTGAATTCTAGTATGACGGGAACACCATGTATGACAAGCACAAGCACCAGTTCCCTTTTCTATCAGCTGCCCTCACAAACGCATCGATACCGCGCGCGAAAAACAACAATACCCAGAGCGGAGAAAGGTGCGAGAGATCATTCATTAGTCCTGCAAGACATCGGTGATGAGAAGTGATTTACTATCTTAGGCTTGTAAACAGCACATGCACGTCATGTCCATCACTCTCTCCATCATGGCAATGCCTGCCGCTGCCAGAAGCTCCTCACACACTCGACATCCGCTTAAGTTGGCTTTGCGAATCAGTGCCTTTGCACAGCAACATATCCGAGTGTGGTCGATAGGAAGGCACAGCCCTCCCCCTGGGTGGATACGAGGTGACGACGTGTCCACGCCAATCGATCTGAACGAAGGTAGGCGTGTGAAAACAGCCTGGTTGTGCGACTCTCACCATTTCTCAGCCGCACCGTGTGCTTGGCATGCATGTCATCTGTGATGAACGGTGCGTACTGACAACCTGGATCCACGTAGTCACTGATAACAAGACGAGAAGAGATCAACATCGTCAGTGAGAACACCATACTGGGTGCAGTGGCATTCACAATAGATGGCAAGCATCTCGTGAGCGGCGGCGATGATGGGGTCCGAGTGTGGCGAGCCAAAGACGGCGAGGAAATACTCGCTCGCCGAATGGGAGCACACAGTGTTCAGTGTCTTGCTGTCTCACAGGATGGCAGATGGATTGCAGCGGGGACGGGCTGGGGTGAGGTGCTTGTGTGGGATGCCACAACGTCCGAGCAAATCATGGAGTACCCGGATCGGAGCGACTCTATCAACGGGGTTGATTTTTCTCCCGACTCGATGCGACTAGTTGCTGCCACAGATGACAGGACTGCCATCATTTTCGATGTTGCGACATGTAACCAAGTGCTCGGTCCACTTGAACATGAGAACTGGGTGAATGTAGTGAAGTACTCAATGCAAGGGGATCGAATCGTGACGGCCACACAAGAAACTGTTCGCATCTGGGGCAGCAATAACGGTCACTTGCTTATGAACTTCAAAGTAGGCATAAGCCCGTACCTCAACACTGGTCTCGTCTGGTTCAACGACCACTTCTTCATCGTGTCCGACAATGTAACAAAACAAATCGAGACATCCATGGGGGCAACCATCTCGGAACGGCCAGTTCCCGACACCAACGGATGGGCCTGCATCACTTTGCCGCAGCACGGAAAATTCATTGCATACTCTGGACACTATCACATCATCTTTCAGGACATGTCGACGTATGCATGGCTTGGTTACACACAGCTTCCTTATCGCATATATTCCATCGCGTTCTCTCCGGATGCCCAATTTCTGGCAATTGGTGGGGACAAGGGAAAGATCACTATCAAGAGTGTATCGCGCATCCTTGAGGTGAGTACCCTGTCTCATCGGATATATCTCATCGAGAACAAAACTCATTTGATTCGTTTTCTCTTTGCATTCTGTACGGAAATGTTCAGGAGGGAAAGAAACGCAGTACCCTAGTCGTGAGTGAAATTGGCCACGACTGGAAACAGACCCTAGTTCCGAGGAACCCATTTGCGCGACCTTATCGGTACTTGTCGTAGGTGATTATGGTCATTTGCACAGGATTCCGGCGCGACTTATGGAGGTTGGCGTTATCTGGCAGGATGAACCACATATAAGATATAGCGCATCTCGCCAGAACGAAGGGATGAAGGGGTGAATGGGTGAAAGGACATGGGGGTATATAGGTACCTGTCGAAATGTGGCCCAAACACACTCACAGATGGGCTCGACGATCTCCTGGAATGCAGCTTTTCGTGTTTTGTGGGACGACCTGAATCGCTGATCGCATGTAACAGCAATACCACCATCATGTTAGAAATGGACGTACGGTGCAGTCCGGTCTTGCTATACCATTGACGGATATCTTTTACTGAGCTTTCGTGCGATGTCTCTTTCTATTTTTCTGAATGAAGTTGGCCGAATCGAGTTCCCTGGGCTAGGAAGGAGTAACCCAGGACCCTCTCCTGCTAGTGTATATAAGTGACTTGAGTGCTGAGTGAGAGGATACGAAACCAGTATTTGGCTTGCCTGATGTCGCTGGCTTCGAGGAGCACCGTTTTCATCTGCGTTGATGTTTGGGGTGACCGGTGCAAATCCGATCTCCGAAGTGCGTCGCACTCACTCGTCACGTGACTGCAACAAACGCGTTCCCCCATGTTTCGCGGCAGCTGGCACATCCGTCCTCGCATTCACGTTTCCCCCCTGCTATTACTTGCTGACCGCTGGCCTGTGCTCCAGAACCCCATCGCAGCTGCCCTTCACTTTCCAGTGAGCAAACACCTCACTCTGTATCCCTTCAACTCGCGCCAGATGCTACACCATAGTTCTGCGCGTGTTAGTTCTCCCATGCCCATATCGACCATGGCTTCCGCTTCCTGTCGCTCCATCTCACGTTCCAATCCCAATTCACCCCTTTCGACAGACTCCGGTTCGGCATCACTTCATCTCTTTCAACGGCGCACTCCAATGACTCTAGACCCTCATGACTCATGCAGCATGACGCACACTTTCGATGCCTCGAACGTAGAAATAGTTAGTGTTAGACGGTGCCGCATGTATTCAGCTGGATTTCAGGTCTCCCGCGTTGCTTACTGTAAGACACGACGAGCGAGAAAGTGAGTGTCGAACAGCACATTCAAAGTTACGTTGTCGTCGTGGGGTGCTGGCTTTGTTTCACCAGCAGATTGATCACCCTTTTCCCATTCATTCACGACAATGATCCTGCTTCCCGTATTCATACTAACACTGTCGTCAAGACAACCTTGCCTGCAATTCTACCTATTACAACCACGAATGTCAATGGATTCATCCCGGACTGGTCTAGCACTGTAAGTTGGATAAATGCTCCGAGAAAGGTTGTTGATCCAGCATAGTTCGTTGCAAGCGTGATAAAAGGCCTCGAACGATGGTGGAGATCGAGCTTCAGCATGGGTCCTAGCGGTCCACGGCGACCGGGAGGCCAGTCAGATGGGTAGGTAGTCTGCTACTCGCTTTCCCTATATAAAAGATGTATTTTCATTTGATTTCGAATACCTCACAGCTCATTTCGGGAACAGTGTAAG
>JBBPKK010000523.1:0-21912 GCA_038089215.1 Tylopilus vinaceipallidus
TCGTTTGTACTTGACACACTTGGGTTTAATATTCGGTTCCAGGAGAGCCGAACCCTACTTGCCAGGGACAAGTACAGTAGATGTCTGGAGGGCCCCGGTCACTTCGTTGGTCGTCCTCATCGATGCCCTCATGTCGGGGATACTTCGCATGATGATGTGGCGCTGAGTCTCACGCAGAACGATCACAGGGTGCGAAGTTATTTGTCCACTGCCAGTAGGCGTGTTGGACACGCTGAATCTCCATCATTCCCGGCAACACGATGCCACCGTCTTCCATTGGCACGAAAACGTGTCATCATCCCGTGCAATGGAGAGAACCCACTGTATTGCCCCGTACATTTGTCGATTCTGTCCTTAAGTCCTAGTGCTATTAATCTCGTCCAGCGACTCCAGACACTCGTATATGAAAATTCCTGCGAAGTGTATCACAGGGCAAACTTGTCAGGTAAAGCTGACATTTCGATTGAACAAACATTTCGACTTCTGATAATCACTTTGCCAGCACCCCATACGGACGAAACTGTAGTGCGGCAGGTGTCACAATTCATCAACTTTCACCCGCTTTTCCGCCCTCTTCGTAGATATCAGATCAATCCCTTCTAACAAGTACTCGATGGCAAGAGATTCGAAGAAAAGTGACGTACCCAAGGGAGAAACGATAATAACTCAGCCGCCCGCAGAAACCCGGCCAGGACCCTCTCCACGGACGCCGAACGCAGAGCAACGCTCCCGGACAGGTAGAGAATACACGGATGCAAATCGAGAATCTCCCCTTTTTGTTGATAAGCTGTTTGTGGACGTAGAAGACATACAACCGAATGACGTCGTGATAGCGTACGTGAGATGTATCTCGACAGATGTGTGTTTGACTTCATTTCCCAAAGCGTCATGGGCCTAACGGGCTCTGGAAAGAGCGCGGTGAGGCAATCAGCACATAGAATGGCCTTGTACTCACGTTTCCTCAGCTCATTCGTTCTGCAAGTGGACGCGAGACTCGTGGGGTGGGTCATGGGCTGAAATCGTTCACCAGCGAGGTGCTTGCCATCAGATTTCGAGAACAAGAGAGTGGGCAACAGGTAGTCTTGGTAGACACACCGGGTTTCAACAATACGTATAAATCCGACAAGGAGGTGTGGAACATGATTTTTCACTGGCTTGAGTCAAGGTACGTGTGTTGTCCACTAGCCGCAGGTTTCTCACCCCCCCTTCATTTCTCAGTTACAAGAAGAACATACTTTTCTCTGGCATTTTGTATTTTCATCGGATAGCGGACAAACAGATAGTCGGTACACCGCTGAAGAACCTCCAGGTATTCCAACGACTATGTGGGAAGAGCGCTCTGGAGAGGGTTTACCTCACCACAACCATGTGGGACGAAGTTGACCCAGAGGTTGGCAAGAATACGTTGGACTACCTCCAGGCAAATTACTGGAAGGTAATGGTCAACTGTGGCGCCCAGATAGCTCGCTGCAGGATCGACAACGACTCGCCTAAGGAGCTCATTCGACGTATCCTTCGCGACAAGGGTACACCCAAGGCGCTTCTTGTACCACATGATATGAGGTCGCACACACCGACGCGTGAAGGATTTCCTCGTATAAGCGAAAAGCCACTTGTGACGGTGAATGTAGAGAACTTGGAGCCGGACGATGTCGTGATAGCGTACGTGACACGGATCTAAATAGCAGAATATCAGATTTGACGCTCTCAAGTGTTTTTGGCCCCACTGGTTCCGGCAAGAGCACGGTGAGCGAAATCAATTTTTTAGGTCAGTTTAGTGCGGCTGTTGAGTCTGTTTACCCGTGCTCCCTCAGTTCATAAACTCTGCGAGTGGATGTGATACTCAGGGAGTTGGCCATACGTTGAAAGTGTTCACGAATGAAGTCCGCGCTATCAAATTCTGGGATCAGGGGATCAAGCGGGGCGTAGTGCTGGTGGATACTCCAGGGTTTGACAGTACGTTGAAATCGGACAGTAATATCTTGCTTATGACTTCTCGGTGGCTCCAGTCAAGGTGATACTTCATGTTTGTCAGCTAAGTTTTCTGACCTTTTACTCGTATCATCACAGTTATGACAAGAACAAGCTTCTTGATGGGATTTTATATCTCCATCGGATAACAGACAACCGCATGGCCAGCACGCCCTTGAAAGACCCCTGTGTATTCCAAAATCTCTGTGGGAAAGATGCTCTGGAGAAGGTGTACCTCACCACGACAATGTGGGATGAAGTCAATCCAGAAGTCGGTGAGAGGAGGCTGACCGGGTTGAAGACGGATTACTGGAAGGCGATGGTAGATCATGGTGCCCAGATAGCTTGCTGCAGGAGTAACGATTATTCCCCGGGGCGCTTAGTTCGAGACATAGTCTCCCGGAATGGTGCTCTCAAGTTGAAGGAGTTCAAAAAGACGGTCGCAGAGAAACAAGTGTGTTCTCAGCTGGAAGTCTTGGTCGAGAGACAAATGGTGCTTCTGCGGAGGATTGACAAGGAGAGGAGGGAAGCTTCGGACCCGGATATGTTGGCCGAGTTCCAAGCAGAATATAATAATCTACAGGAGCAGATAGATGGCAGGTTGCGTTAAGAGTGGAATCTGAGGTTGTCGTTGGGGAAGGAGTAGGCGATCTCTCTATACGTCCATTGTCCGACAATGATTTCTTGCCATGTCTATATAAATCAATCGTGTTGAAACGTTGAAGGACTATACGTTCTTGACGTTTTCATTCTCTAAGTGTGGAGGCCTGGGTCTTCGGACAAGCGTAGGTAAGCGGCGCGCGCCCTCTTCTTCGCCCGCCGTCGTGGTTCCACCACGCCTTTCGTCGCACCCGCCCACCACTCCCAGACCTCAAACAGTCCGTTTTCGGTGCCTCGCAGCTTTCCCCACCCAGGGGTCTCAAGCATGCCAGCGGGCCCTTGCTGCCGCTGCAAGGCGGTCCTACCCGTCCTCGCAGCTCACGCCCCACCCGGGCCCGCTCTGTGTGGGGCCAAAAGCGCTGCGCGCTTTTCCCAACCCCTTTCACCCATGTCACCCTTACTCCCTCTGCATCTCCTCCCTCGTCACGACATCTGGAGCGACGTCCAAAGAGATACAATCGTGCATGTATTCGTTGTAGGTTCTCCAAATATTATACCAAATCACTAGGGCAAAATTTTCCGACTGTGCCTTAACCGTTCATTCAAGCTCCGTCGCTGATGAAGCCAGCCGCAGGGAGGATGGGCTTCTTGCCGCCGTGTTGCATTTTGCAAGTCAGCTGTATCACCGCCGCTGTGATTGTAAGAGATCACCCATACCGGCCTGCGTTGAGCCTTCGACAGGGTACAGCCAGTGAGCGTAATTATAAATGACCCCAGGCACACCAGTCTGAAAGGAACCGTCATCTTCAGATGATTGGCAGGTGCGATTAGCCAAAAACCTTCAATCCAGTCACGAGCACTTTCTCGGCAATCACCAAGCATCGTGCCTGCAGGCAAAAACGACCTATAAATGCTTGTCAGGGGATCATGTAGGGTGCTCACAGAACCAGCGATTCATTTACTTATTCACTCAGACCCTGAGCGTTACATAGCAATAGACAGGGTTCAGGCCTAAATCCCTTGCCTAAGTACGTGAATCAAACCCAAAAAGTGTAGGTGATGTTGTTGAGATGTTGGAGCGGGAGTACTAATTTTTTGCACATCTAGTCCAGTCCCTGATAATCAGGGAGCGACACGCATACAGGTTCCACTACCACGCCACGACCAAAACCAAAACTCTCCGATTTCAGTGACACCAGTGTAGGTGTTGCAAGCACAGAATGCCAAGACGACGGTGACCACCAAGGCACTAGGTTGCAACAACGATGCCACAGCACCACGACAAAGATGACGGCGGTATGTGGCTACGCCTGTGTCAAGACTGCCACGGTAATGATGCTTGGGCTCCGGGCACCTCGTCCGCCTTTGCTCTCACAATATCACAATAGCGACCGGAGACGTGTGCCCATGGCCAACATCAAGGCGTACTCTCCCACCCATCACCTCACTCGCTCGCGTCATTATGCACCATATACGATAACAGCCAGGACAACAGCGACAGCGACCAGAGCGCCATAACGATCATTAACCATGGTTCTGGCTTCCAGGTCTCCGCCATTTCACTCTTGCTCCCACTGGTTACCCCGCTTACATACCCATGGCAAACGCCAAAGAACCACGATGATGACGGTGAGGGTCACAAGGCACTCACTTTCGCTTCCACTTGCGTGATGACGCACGCCGTATGCCTGTTGCCAGCTCCCGCCTATTCATGCATGCACCGATACCGTGCGTTACCACCAGACGGCAACGGAGTGCAAATGGCCAAGGCTACAGTGCCACGACGACAGCGGCGGGTGTGGTAGCAGTGTCTCCAAGTTGCCCTCTGAGCCTGTCCCCACCTCTTGCTTGACCCATCCCAGTGGATGACCGCCGCCTAGTCACCTGTTGGAATGTCTCGGTTCAGTTCCAAGATCTTGTGTATGATTTTAGTACCCGGGACAGCGTCCGCGCTTGTGTTCGATGAGCGGAGGCCGGCGGAGTCAGGGACGTGGGATGCGCGGACGTGGTGGCCTGAAGCTTGCAAGCCAGCAAAGCGCTTGGGTTCAACTGCCGGAGGCCGACAGATGTCGGGGGGCAGGATGCATAGGTTTAGTGACCAGTACGTCTAGCGCGGCGGATGAAGTATCTGCTGGTTTCGCAAAGCAGTATTATGTATCGTTAGCAGTGAGCACTGGCGAGTGGCCGCCGGCGGGAGGACCTCTTGCGAGAATGCCAGACTTTGTTGCAACGGGCACCAGGTACAAATATTGCAAAAAGTGAAAGGGTTCGGACAGGCTGCGAGTGGGAAGTTGGGTCTTGCAAAATTGGCTGACTCTGTGGCGGCCGTCACGGTGTTCCGTGCAACGCGAGACAACGTTAACTACAGTGTACATTGCAATACTGTTCCAGCATTGTCTGGCGGAGATGTCGTGATCAACTTAGCAGATCTAGTGTCATTGACGCTAATTCAAAACTACTGTACATCGACCGTTTGGACGCTGCCGTTCAAATCAGTCAACGAAAACTCCTCGCGAATCTGAACCATGATCAAACTATCCGTCGCGACACGCCGGTATTGTACACGGCCCATCGGGGCAAGCAGCAATGCGCCAAATGGCTGCCTGAGCCGAACAAGCAACCGTAATGCAAGGTCAAGTGGTGAGGAATCACACGAGAAGTCCTGGTCGAGAAGGGGGCAAATCCACGGGTGGATGAGGACTAGACGTTCCATCCTTGTTAAGTCATCCTTTGTCTCGATCCAGACGTCACCAAGAGCGGGCGTTAACGCACGATAAACAGGAGGCCCGGAAATGGGATCTGGTTGTTGGAGCAGGTTGAAATTAGGGAGGGGGAAAATGATGCCTGAGAGTTTCAGTCGACCAGCGGCAACTGACAATGAGGGGAGGTCGTGCAGACGTTTATATAGCATGACAGCAAGGGAAGGGTCGATTAATGAGGAGTGTAACGCCGAAACCATTTTATGTATTTCAACCATCTCGAGGGGGCGCGGGACATGTGGTGCCATGATTTGGTCATAAACAGAGAGGTCAGAAGGGAGATAAGTGTGGTGACTGCCTGAGGTTCCAGTCCACGAGAGAAGCGTCACGTTATCGGAACGTGTCAAGATGTGTTCTAAGAGGCGACCAACTGCTTGGCTGCCTTCACCGTATATGATGGGGATCGCAACATTGAATATTCCAAACAACGAGTAAGCCATATCTTCCTCACGAGTGGTTCTCCGCTTGGAAGCCAAATAGAGTTTTTCGCGAGCGTTTTCAAAGCCCGGTCGGAGGACGGACAACTCCTGTGTAGTGAAGTTCATGGCATGTTCCATCTCTGAGAGAATTATAGGTGATTCTTTGTGGTTGAACATATCCAAGCCAAGGTAGGGTTTCCAATCTTCCGTATAGAACTGGACAACCGTAGAAGCAACATATTCCTGATACGTCCACCCGCGAGTGTTCCAGATGCTCCTCCACAGACAGCCAGACACCTGTGAATCAGAGAAGACACCGAGGAGATGGACAACCGTGAGAGATGAGCCGCGATACCATCTGAACATGGCAATTACAGATTCTTGTTGCACCCTGTTATCAGCTTGATTGACACAGCATGTGTCACTCCACGCCCAACGAAAGTTGAGGGTTAGCGCGAGCCGACAAAACCCAAGTAACTTTCTGTTCTCTCTAGATTCGGGCAATCCATATACTGAGGTACGTTCGAGCATCTGGAACGTAGGTTCGTCCGGCTCCCATCTGTGCGACAGCATCACATATTGATAAAACGTCTCCACCTCTCGTTGAATACGTTGGGGGTCAAGCCGGTCAGAGGTAGTCATCTGAGATCGCAACTCATTGTAGACCGGGAGTTTTTTGAATGCTGCCTCCTGACGTGCCCTATCATAAAGATTGCCAGTGGTGACATCAATAAGCACGCGGGGCATATCGCGGGTGGTCTCTTTGATAATTTCATGTATCCGTGGTGTCGCGTCAACGTACTGTGAACAAAGATCTACGGAGCCACGGTTAAGATGTGTCACCTTCACAAAGATACCAAAAATAACCTACTGAGCGTGCGTGAATCGGTACATTGCGCCAACTTTGAGAGCATTGTTTCGAATGCCTCAAACGCTTCTTTATGACGTCTCATACCATGTAGAGCAATGTATTTTCTCTCATATCCCCTATAAGATAATGGGTCGAGCTCAGTGACCTGGACAGAATCCTCGATGAGGTTCATAGGGTGCGTCATAAAAACTAACCCATACCTTTATAGCATCTTCAAGTGCTGCCTCCAGCGAACCAATGACAGCCTGCGCCTTACTCCGCTTAACAAAAATGTCACCGGCGTGAATTGGGTCGAGAATTAGTGCAGTCGAATAATATTCGATGGCTACTTTGTAGCCCTTCGAGTCCACAGCAGCATCACCTAGTTGCTGAAGCTTATCAACGGAACGTCCCCGAAAATCTGGGTACTACAATTAGCCCATGTAATGCCGTCTTTAAAATCACCAACCGAGCTCCCATTGCACTCGCTTATTGTGGAGAGTGATATTCGCTGGTACCTGGCTCTGCATTCGTCGGAAACACTCGACTGCTTCTGTAACTCTACTACTCCCCTCAAGAACACTGCAAATTATCTGATAGACATGAAATGATGAAATCTTGAACTAGAAATAAGACTGGTTATTGCATAGTTTTTTACTATCGTGCAAAGCATACTTTGGTCGCCGTAGCCAATGTCTCATTTAGGGAGTGACCAATTAGCATTGTCCTTGCCCACCTGGTAAACATAACGGTTGGATCTATGGGGTTGAGCGACAATGCGGTGGAGTAGGTTGCGAGTGCTTCGTCATATTTCTCGGTGTTCAATGCCTCGTCTCCTGTCTCACGCAACTTTGATATGCACCGGTCCGTAAATTCTAATTGCTAAAATTATAAGCCGTCCCACCTCGTGAAATCATAGCTCACCAGTCAGCCAGTCTGCGATTAGCCTGTTTGCGGGCAGATCCTCCTTGACGGTATCAGTGAGCTTGCGTAGCAGCTTTGCGGCATCACATATATGACCCTCAGTATAGAGCGCTTCGCACTGATGTTTCGTCTCATGCGCACGGATGACTCGGACTAGGGTATCCACCTTCGTGTTCGCTTCGTTCTGGGACTCGACAAGCTGGGTACGAAGTTCTTGGATGGTCTTTTCCAAGTTTGCCGTACTTGTATCTGGTAAACGCGAATGTTAGTAAGCAGAGTCTAGAAAGTGATAAACACGATTCAATTACAAAGCTCTTCAATGTTTTTTTCAAGGCTCGCTATTTTGGCATCTGGAGGTCGCAGATGTGGGTAAAGTAGGGCCTGAAGAATAATAGACATACTTGAATGTATATCCTGGTCACGGATCAACTGAATAATGCATTCCGGATCAGCTCTTTCGGTCACTCTACGCCTTATTTCTCGCTCACGGAACATCTAGATCAAACGATATGTGACTAGATTCGGATTCCCACCTCACATGGGTTCCCTGGGGCAAATATACTTACAGTATCGCGATATGGTGAGGGAAGAATATCACAAAGATCGCGCGGATTGATCTGCTCGTCCGAGTCCCCACCAGTAATCATGTGATAAGTTGCTGAAATGGCCATAGAGTGGATGTTGTAATTGAGGTCAATGACAGAGCCGATACGTTGATGGGTTGTAATATCCCAGAATGAGATGGACGAATGAGTGGTCACTGCGATAAATGCACCATTGTTCGCCAGGGCGATGCACTTGGGGGAGCCACTGTGAATGGGCCACTTGGCAAGAATCGTTCTAGTGGAGATGTCGAGACAATTGATGCTCCCATCGCTGGATAACACAAAAAGCTGCTTGCTATCATTTGACCAGACGAGAGACTGGTTGAACCAGGAGCTGACACGTATAGGAGAGTCGACGAGAAGGCGACAGCTCAAGTCGTAGATGCGAATCGAGGCAAAATGACAAATGGCCGTGGCGATCAACTGTGCGTCGGGAGAAAACCTGACTGCGGCAAGGTCGTGGTCGAGTTCCAAGGCAAAAATCCGCTGGCCTGTTGGCAGAGAGCGAACACAGAGAGTCTTGTCGACAGATCCAGCTGCGATTTTTGATCCATCTTGCGAGATATCCACCGTACTCACCCCATCCCTGTGTCCCCTGTACTCGGCCACTTTTGAGTGATTCTCCAGACTCCACACCGTTACTTGGCCGCTCTTGGTCCCGCTCACGATCCGCTTCCCGTCCTTTGCTACCGCAATGTCCAGAACGGGGCTCCCCACGTCTATCGGCTTCCCCGTTTCTTTACCATCTTCCACTCGCCAGCTTTGAATCTTCCCTTCTTCACTGCCACTCACGGCGTGCTTCCCATCAGCTAGACATGCGACCGAAAATATGTTGTTTCGCACATCGATGTCATTCCCACTAGACTCTTTTTTTCTTTTTTTTCAGCATCATTTCTGTGGGATCCCTCGCACACCACTCACTTCGAGTACTCCTGCGTTTCTTGGGATTGAACATATTCGGCTAGGTGGCTGGCGTTGAAATTGGCACCAGGTTGTTCGCGTCTGGTAAGTACAGTGCTATCTCTGTTATCTTACATGCATACGACGTTTTATTGAAGCAATCTCACGCATATACCCCTTGCCCTGAGCTCTCACACAAGCCATCACCTTTCAAGCTCGCACAGCGTATGACCAATAGCGACACATAGTCCACCTGTAGGTCAAAGGCTCTGAGGTTATCAAAACAACCGATACCTCCATGATCCGTCTGTCCTTGTTGTGTATTACCATTTATGTAATGACTTCATTCCACAAACGGACCATTATTACTGTAATTTTACGATCAGTCAACAAGAGTGCGTTGCTACCCGGATTGACCTGCAAACATCATTGACGTTCGACGTTTGCCCTTTACCCACTATGATACTTGTAACTTGTGTAAACATAAAGGAGAAAAGCCACTATCGATATTGTGGTATATGACTGTCACTGCACCCGGACTTGTCTATAACGCCGTCCCCTAGTTGAAGACTTCTAGCGTCGTTTGGTATCGTGGCCGACTGGATGAGCCAGGTTTTAAACAAGACATTGAGCGCCAGTAGACATCACCCCCCCTGTTTGACTGCTGTGAACCAGCCTGACTTCTATAACTTCAATGCCGTCCTGTAAGCACAATAAAATAGCAGCTTGAACACCATTGATATAATTTCACGACGACACGATAGCATATATGTATGTCCAGGAAAGGTCCCAGCACCGGGCACCATTTGCGACCTATGGAAGGGTCCCAATAACAAAATCTGCATACGATCGGAAACAATTCAAGCTTTAAATTCACCATGTCTGACAGCAGGCTTCAGGAAGTTCACGCCGGAGGCCCCAGATCATACCTCAATGGCATGTGATTATTATGTAACTGAGTCAAGGGGGAAACCGAGGTGGATCGAGATCTGCGACTCCACGGAGCAGGAGCAGCCGAAGGAATACCTTGGGTTTGTCACATGCAAAAAACTACGCTCTTGAGCATGCTCTATATCAAGTATGACCGGGTTTGGCGTGGTGTCGACCAACGTGTTCATTAATATTACCAGCTTTAGCTCACTAGCAAGGCGCAGGGCTCGCGTTACGTCTCGCCTCAACCGGCAACTATACACGTTTTTGTGCGCGAACGCAAGAATTTGAATACTGGATAACAACACGAGGTTGGAATTACATAGAACATGGGGTTCTCCGCCGGATGTCAGGCACCTGTTAAACCGCTGGCAGACTGGTCGGACGTCCGATTGAAACAAAACACGTTTGTACGTAGCTTGACGTTCTAACACCGTATTTTTGTCTTAGCCTTTGAGTGGAGTAAACACTAGTACTTGTCTAGTGGTCCCCGCTCTCCTCATCGTACGACCATACACGTCACTCATGCTGCTTAAATTCCCTTCTGATCCTTCTCACCATGTCGCGCACGGACCGTCCAGTGCCACATCCTGCAGTCACGAATCTTCAAGCTCCCCGGGATACACTGGCGATTCCATGGGCAGAAATGACATAGTCATTGCGTATGCTTTCCTACCGCAATACATTGCATCGCTGACGACGCTCTCTATTAGTGTTATGGGCCCGACTGGGGCAGGCAAGAGCACTGTGAGTAACCTGTTACAATACTTCAGGCTTTGGGGAGACTGAAACGCTCTTAGTTCATAAATGCAGTCACGGGTGGGACGGAGGCTACGATAGGCTACAACTTGAAATCCCAGACACGAGTAGTACAGCCTGTCCGGTGTCAGCACCCTGATGGCCGCGACATTGTTTTGGTCGATACTCCCGGATTCGACGACACACATCTTTCCGACACCAAGATTTTAAGAATCGTAGCCGATTGGCTGAAAGAGACGTACGTTTATTTATCTGAGAGTGGTATGGGCTCCGTCTGACCAAACACACAGGTATCAGAATGATATCAAGCTCACTGGTCTTCTGTATCTTCATGCGATCTCGGACAACAAAATGGCAGGAACTGCCTTGAGAAATCTGGCTGTGTTCAAAGACCTATGCGGTGATGACAACCTAAAGAATGCTGTCCTCGTTACAACGAAGTGGGACAGGATCGAAAACGAGTCAATTGGGTCGGATAGGGAAGAGGAACTGAAGTCGACCTTTTGGAAAGAAATGATATGCCTTGGTTCGCGAACCTACCGTTTCCAACGGACCCAAGGTTCAGGTTGGGGTGTTATTGATGGTTTACTCTCACATGGGTCCCTCGAGAGACCCGAACCGCTGCAAATTCAGCACGAAATGGTTGACCGCGGTTTGGCGCTTCAAGAAACAGCTGCGGGAAAATCAATGCTCCGTTCTCTGGCGGGAGAGTTCATGAAAGTTTGGGCAAGGTTGCATAATGGTGCTCATCGAATTACCGGTTCAAGGAAGCTGTTGAATAAACGTAGCTGGGGTTGGCCCTTCCGGATCCCTAATCCCCCTTCGTCGAATAGTACTTCAAATCATACCAACCAGCACTCACCCGCTCTAACAAGGTGCACGTCTTCATCTTGGAGTACTAGTAGTCGCGGGTCGCTCTCGGCGGTGATCGTAGGTCTTGGGATTACGTATGACATGGCGGACATCGTCTCCATCCCCACGCTTCAAGAATCGATCACAACAGTCCGTCAGGTGGCCGAGCATCTCGAGGTGAGTTTTAAACTATTTGCAACTGAGTGTCGTTCTCAGCTGTTTTCAAGAGCATGGGCGGTACGCATACCAGAATCTGTCAAGTCTTAGAGCAGTCCGGACAGATGCTTCACGAAATTGCACGAAGAGGATCGAAGGTGCCAGAAGACGCTGGAAATGTATTAGACCCTTTTCAAAAGTATGTTGCATCGAGTAACTTCTTTCGAAAGGAAACTTGTATACTCAGATTGACTTTAGGCACATCCGCCGTCTTCTAAATGTTACGGCAAGTAGTTCGAATAGAGGATCAATTGATCCCCTCATTCTAAATGACGCCGACAATGTAATCACGGCGTGCACTGATTCGATTAAAGAAATCTGCAACAAATTTGATGTATGCTCTCTTTCGATGCGTTTTCTTGCTCTTATTGATAGTTCGAAAAGATCGAGCTTACCAGACGTGAAGATTAGGCTGTTGTATAACCGGATATTTGTCCACGGACTTGTGTAACAATCGAGTATTGTGCGTCCACCCCTCAAGAGTCCCTGGAAGCTTTCTGTTGAGATTTTCTATGGTAACATGGAGGATAACGAGAAAATTGTGGGCCAGGATTTATTGTCACCGGCTGCGGATAGACTCTTGAGCGTTCCGCTCTCTGAGTCGGAATGTCTCTTCAATTTGTTTGGTTAGATGTGCCGGTCGCTGGGCCTTGATTAACTTGCAATATTGCAAATGCGTATGTATATTTTGTTACTTATTGTCGGAATTTGTTGGAAGTGTAGGCACACTTTGGATTCGCACGAAAGGACAGGGATTATGGGCACCTATACCGAACTAGGCAAGAAGATTTGGACAGTATGTTGCGTAGAATGGGTGATTATATAAGCAGTGAGGAGTGGCGAGATTTTCCATGCCGCGCGGCACACCGCCCTGTTTTGAGACTCAATTCCAGCAAACTTCAGCACCATCTTTCCACCAGAGCCTGAATCACTGGACGATGCTGTCAACGCAAGGCGACACGACGATGCGGTGCTCACAATGCTCAAAGAGCAAGGTGCGCGCTGGCATACCACGCACACACGGTGACGATAACGACGCGTTGCACATCGCATGTGCACAGAGACGACGATCGATGTACAATGCCACCAGGACAAGGCCGCAGCGGCTAATCCCATAGGGGCCCAAGGAAACAAGCGCGCGCACTCATGCCGGCAATGAAAGGTAGTACGGGCTCGCGCTCGTCCCATCGCACACCCGGTCCTGGATGTGCGGCCCCGCTTGGGTCAACGGTAACTCCTTGCTGCACCCATGTTTAACCTTGCAGCACGGTTCGTCCTGCCACGGCACCGGCGCTTTCCATGGGGAATTCCTAGTAGTGCAAAAGGGCTACTGATGTCACTACGGCAGGTAGGTGAGGCCAACACCACCCTGCTACGATGATAACACCACAGGAGGGCGATGACTGGGTGGCGGCAACGCATTGCTCTATTGTGCATCATATAGCATATGGTAGACTACTATACAAATGTATTCGGTCTCACTGATGTAAAACAATGATTGCTTACATGGCAAGTTTACCTTCCCCAATGCAGATATTCATACACAAGCTCACATATCTACCCTGCTTAGGCTGCGGTGGGTCGCGAGGTTTGGTGCCGCGAGTGGAGCTTACTGTCCTTTTCACGTGACTTAGCCAACGTGCGAGAATGTCTCAAGAAACACGTTGCAGCCGGCTTGTCCATAGCACCTCAACAACTGCTCCGAACGCTTCGGAAACTATGCTAATCAACTCTCCAATAGTAGCGGTACATGATACGGCTTGACCGAGAACCTGTAGATTGAGTTTCTGATAGATCAAAATTCTAATCCCGGAAGCTGTGAAAGTTCGGGATTTCAGAAACTTGTGATTTCATTCTCGGTACACTCGGATGATATATTTTATATTCATGTTGGCAAAACGACACATTTTCTGAAGCATTCCGGCCATTTGTTGATAAGTTATACCTTGTCCGAGGGGGGGTATTTTATGACACAATTTTGTCGCGTGGCAAAGTCACGTGAAAAGAACAATAAAAGTGCCCAAGCAGCACAGCTAATCCGAAAGCGGAAACACGTGACCGCCAGTCTGATCGCCAGACCAATTGAAATGCCAGTCGGTAAGTGCTGGCTGCTCCACGAGTTGTTCGGCTTGTTATCCACATATTGCTCCGGCCGTGACATTCGTCGAGGAGTGAACTTCATGCAGTTGACAGCGACCCACAGTACTTGGCTGCCCTTCCGAAGATCGCGTGTGTGCTGGTGCTCGCCCTTGGACACCTACAGTTCTCTGGCGTGCACGATAGGATGAGCGCAAGCTTGTCTTCCTGCCATCACTGTCTCTCTTACTGCGCACTCTTGTCTCATCCCCGAGTCCTTGACTGCATAACCACAGTCTGGCGACCATCATGGTGCCATCTGTCCCCGCCCCCGGTATCGCCGTCATCACTGCTTCCTACTTTCTTGCCTCGCCCCTTTGCTCTCGTGTGGGTGCTTCTGCCGCCACACACCTTTTGGCACGACTGACAGGTGAGCCCGAGCTAGCCTGGTCATTGACTTCACTCCTCAGACTCGGCCAACCCTGAACTTCGCTGGCATAATGGAAGTTTCATTGTTGAGTTAGATGCCGAGTCAACATGCGTATCAGGTGTTTCTGCCGGCTCGTGTTTGCATCCTGCTGAAAGTAGATCAGCGACCCACATTCCAAAATCCCAAGACACTGGGGTGGTACGACAGCTCCTTAATGATACACCTTCCAATTGTAGGGTTTGCAGCTGGTCGAATTTCAATCCTTCCGGTCGGAGATTAGTACGTGGAGCTGAACAAACAAAACAAGGTTTAGAAACTCCTTCCAGAAAGAGCCTCGAGGCTGGTCGACAGGGCTCATCTGAGCCTTGTCAATGTTACTCGCCATGTCCCTTTGGTCATGAATTGCCAGTGGCTCAGAGAAGTTTATCAGCATAGCATTAACCATTGGATACCAATAGGATTGTAGATAGTGAATCCGTTGGACTACGGTGACCTCCTATATAATTAAACTCAGGGCCTAGCGCTCTAATCATGTAGCTTTGAGTGCTTACACAAGGATTGGGCACGAAGCTCAACAACTTGATACCACAGACAGTTTGAATATCCTCAGGGATTTTGATTTTGTATCTGCTGACTTCTGTGTGCAAGCCTCGTTCAACCTAATCTTTAGCGTTAGTTCGGACCCTTCAGACCACACTTCATGAACTTGGTTCCAAACATTTCAATGTAATACTTATCTTGAGCGCTCCGTCGGCTGAGATTCAAGTAACTCGGGCCCCGTTTACCATTAAGGGGATAATTAGAAACCTAATTGAGATATGGTGTAGCGTCATGAAATCATTGTGGTTCCTTTTGAGCTTGCAAAGGAGACGCTCGTTATATGAAAGGCTGGCCACAGGCCCCGCGATTAGTGGGTCTTCGGAACCTTTACAGACATTCCATCAATTCATATTACTTGACCGTGGTGACAGCCTAAGGCATACTTGTTACACATATTTGGTAACGAAGGCTGCATTTAATAAATCGGACGCACCTGTGATGTATATACATCTATACTCCTCGATCATCAATTGGCATTGGTACATCCCTTGGTATGAAACATCGTCGGTTATCGCGATCAGTCGCTACACGCACCGTTAAGATCACAGTCTGGAAGCTATTGGAGAAGCCAATCCTTTTAATTTGATTCTCAGCATGTTGCAATGGAACGTGGAATGTATCAACAGCACACCCCCAGCATATGTTAGGCGTCACACATCTGTGGGAACGGAGCCTAAATCGTGAATCCGCACGTTGTTATCTCTCTGAAAAAGGCCCAAGAGCAGGGATAAACTTCGAAGGGTGTCCAAATCGTACACCTCCGGGCAGTGTAGAGACTACGCTTCATCGTTTCCCTCCAATTTCAAGATGTTCAGTCGGTTCACTGGCAACTCGTTCAAAGTAGAGCCAAGTGACTTCATTGTCGTGTGGGTATTTCATACCCACTGGCACGGTCGTTGGTAACATACTAAATATGAATATGTCTCGCAACATAGTGTCATGGGCCCAACGGGTTCTGGGAAAACTAACGTGAGTGATCCGCACTAGTTGCACGCCTGAAGTTGCTTGATTCATGAACACTTAGTTCATCAATTCCCTCACAGGAAAAGCAGAGGCGGACAGTGCACGTAAACTCAGGTCCGATACGGAGAGCGTTACTCCACATGTTATTCCGGACAAGAATCCCCGGATTGTGTTGGTCGACACACCCGGTTTTGACAATACCTATCGTTCAGACAGCGAAATTTTAAGGTTCATTGCAGACTGGCTTACACAAAAGTACGTGGCTTTCTCAATGTTTTCGGTGGCCATACTTACTATATTATAAAAGGTATTCAACCGGCAAGGTGCTCAGAGTTCATGGGATAATCTACCTCCACCGGATTACCGACCAACGTCTGATCGGTTCTGTCAACAGGAATCTTCAGATGTTTGGCCGAATTTGCGGAAATATACCTCTACGCAGGGCACGGCTCGTCACGACCATGTGGGATACAGAAAGAGAACAGGGAGCCGCACAACATAGGGAAGCTGAGCTCAAGAGGGACTTCTGGAAGCCATTGCTTGACGAGGGCGCTGCTGCTGCGCAGTTCCACAATACGAAAGAATCTGCATGGGCTATCATAGAAGCTCTTCTGAGTCTTCATAGGGGTGGTGGTGACGATATGCTACTTCTCCAAGAGGAACTCGTGCATCAGCGCAGACATTTAAACGAGACGGAGGCGGGCAAGGCTATATGTTCTCGGCTTCAACAAATGTTTGCAGATCAGCAGAGAACGCTGAAGGAGCTCGCAGATGAAGCGAAGATGCAGAACGATCCGATTCTGGCCAAGAGTCTGCAGGAGCAGTACGACAATACCAGCATCAAGTTACAGAAGACGTTTGATGAGATCAAGGAGATGAAGATCCCCTTCTTTAGGCAGATTAACCTGCGGCCCTTTGGACGAAGAGCCCATGGAGTAAGTTTTCTGCATCATTGTCATGAACTTCTTGTTGAATACTTCATTTTATAGCGAGCTATTAGGATAACCGATATTTAGGAGTCCAGTTTCCAGTACCTTGCTAGCTCTGCTCTGCAACACTAGTCAGTGGTGTAACCCGTCTTCTGGTCATGCATTTGGCCAATTATGTTTACCTGTCTTCTTTTTTGCAACACTCTGCAGTGACGAGAACCAGAACAGTCTGTCGTTGTTGTATTTACTACCAGTAGTATATATACCATCACTACTTTCTAACTTCATGAGACGAGTGTCACACGAGGACGCACTAGTGCAGAACTTTTTGCGGATAACCAATGGAATATTTTACGTTTCAAGGCAGCTTCGTTCGATCTAAATGCTTGACTCGGGAGGTCACGTGAATGGTCCTTGCCAAGTAATCATCCAGCGGTGTATTCATAAGCGACACGGGGCAATGCTATCAAGCCGGAGCGGTAATATAAAAACGCCTCGATACTCCCCGATATCCCCTGCCAGTGAGATGGCAGCTGACGCGGAAAATATTGTAGTACTCATTCCGGCAAGGCGGCCCGCTCATGGCCAGGTCAGTGTTTGAAGATGAGGCAAGTTTACTAGGGGGCAAGAGGAAATGGGTGACAAGTGGAGAGAACATGCCTTCGCCACTATTTCGCACATCCAAAAGGTGTGAAAGAGAGCAAGGCCGGAGGCGCAGATGACAGGCGTGCACAACCACGCGCGTGAGTGAAGAGGGATGGGGCAGAGAGAAGGCAGCGGCAAAGAAGATAGGATGGATCACACGCGATGTCTTGTAGGTTGTTCAGTCCCACATGGAAGATCATCAGGTGCATTCGCTAACTAGTTCATGCGGTCCAGTACTCCACGCTTTGGTTTTTCCATTATCTTCGCTGCTGAGAATCTTCAAACTTGTTACGGCTGGAAATGTATGTCATATTGCATCATGTATCATTTCATGAGACCCTTCTTGCGACCTGCCATCCAAATTACATGGTATGCAAGCTGTTGCGAACTATATTTCAAGTCAGTGGGTTCACCAAGGGGGTGGATGAGAGAAAGTTTTCATACTATGAAATCCGAAAATGAAGCAGCGCGACTCCCCTCCTTTGAGCCAGTATGCTCGCCGCCTCTGATGTTGACAGCATTCAGTCTGAGGCACGCGTGACTATTATATTGAAGCTTACTTCTGTAGATGGCCGACTGGTGTCAGACCGGGAATGGCGAGTTCTAAGGGGAAGGGAAAGCCAGGTGTGTTGGTAGGTGACGAGGTGGTGGCGATCGAGGCGGTTTGCGAGGGACGATTACGAGGTATGTCGGGGATCGAAGGATGACGAGGGACGACGAGGATCGAGACGCGAGACGACGAAGAAAGAGGTGAACTGGGGATCTATTCCGATGTCGTTCTAGGTACATGTGGACTGTATATATATGTGGTGGAATAAAGAGCCGTTGTATGGCTCAGAAGAAAGCGGGAAAGGATCTAAGCGACAGAAAGTCGTATCGTGCGAAACAAGGAGCTAAGGATACAAAGTATCATGCCGGTCCGGATGCGCGGCGAGTACATTCCCTACACTTCTTCAAGAGACCATTCCAGACATGCGGACTCATGCACACTTCTATTTTCCCGACATTTGTCGGATTCGGACAGCAATAACTAAAAGTAGTATAGGAGAATGCAGGTGGCAGCAATCGTCGTGTGCGAAGTAACTGGCAACAGTGATCACCATTATAGCACGTCCAAGGAGCGTACGTACGTGCCCGACTCCGACCTCAGTGGAACCTATTCGTCACGCCCTTTTTTCCCCACCAGTGCTCCAGTTGTATCATTGACAGCATCATCCCATGCGGTGTCGATGCGCAGTGAGTGACTCGGAGGATTCAGTAAAAAGCTACGCCCCCCAACCACATTGCACATACGATTCATCCTATCCGCAACATTCCCTGCGACCTATCACTTTGCTGGGTACTCGCGAGGCAAGATTAATACTCATATTGACTTACTCTTCGACTCGGTGTACCCACGGCAGCGCGGATAATGCGGAACGTCAGTAACGTTCCCTTTTGTCACCCTCGTTGGCCCATGCGATCTAGTGTGTCTGAACAGCCTTTCTCCAAGGGAAAACCGAGAGCATCACCAATTCAGCCACCGGTCTACCGGCAAGCAGTACAAACAGTGCGTTCTCCGTCTCATACCAACAGAGAACATATGCTGACGATGCCACGACTCGGTCTGACAACTACGCTTCTGTAATGTCGGGACTCTCCATCCCCAGCCGCAGGGTAACGAAGGGGTTTCTCACGGACCGGCAATTATGAGCATAGAGGCCTTGAAACCAGACGACGTTGTGATAGCGTACGTGATTCGTGTTAGTCTCTACACTGAACTTTTGGACTCAATCTGCTCAAGTGTCATGGGTCCAACAGGCTGCAGCAAGAGTGCGGTAAGAAAGTTCATATGGCGGGGCTAATTTTATCCACTCACTTGTCCTCAGTTGATAAATTCAGCGAGCGGGCACAACTTTCAAGAGGTTGGCCATGCCTTGCAATCGTCTACTACACACGTCCATGCCGTCAGATTCTGGGACCAGAGGAGCATGCGGCATATGGTCCTGGTCGATACACCAGGTTTCGACAATACGCTCAGATCCGACCGCGACATTTTGAGTATGATTGCAGAGTGGCTCAACGAAAGGTAGCGCATGATACTCGGTAATTTGCATCTCTCACCCTCATCTTCGTTGTTACAGTTACAGGAAGGATATATCACTCTCCGGGATTCTCTACCTTCATCGGATAACGGACAGGCACGTGGCTGATGCAACACTGAAGAACTTCAAAGTATTCCATCAAATGTGCGGAAGAGATGCTCTGGTGAGGGCATACCTCACTACTACAATGTGGGATGAAGTCGATCCAGACGTCGGCGAGGCGGGGTTGGAAAAGCTGAGAACGGATTACTGGAACACGATCAGTCATGGGGCCCAGATCGCTTGTTGCAGGACTGACAATGACTCCCCGAAGGAACTTCTTCAGCGTATCCTTCACCAGAATAATACCCGCAGAGCACTGCTAATCCAACAGGAAATGGTACAGCACAACAAAGAGCTGAAAGCAACTTCGGCTGGGCTGCAACAACTGGGTGTCAACCGCACGGAGTCTCCTCAACGATCTCATGCAACGGAGGAACCTCCTGCGATGATGGGGACAGAAAACCTGCAATGTTGTGATGGCGTATGTGATATTTATGTTAATTCGGAACTAATCGTACTGATGGCACCTCCACAGGGTCTTCAGGTTAACTGGCTCTGGCAAGAGTACTGTACGATAAAGTCAGGTAGTGGCAGAGGTTTGATCGCTCATGCGCTACCATCCACAGCTCATATGTTCCGCTAGCGGGCACGACACCATGGGCGTTGGTCATGGGTTGAGATCGTTCACAAGTAAGGTCCACCCCGTCAGATTCCAGGACAGGGAGAGCGGTCGACATGTGGTCTTGGTTGACATACCGGGCTTAGATAACACGTTTGCGTCTGACGGAGACACATTGAAGATGATTGCAGAGTGGCTCGGCTCAAGGTAATGCATCATGATCATCAGTACGCATTTCTCACGTGGCTCTCCCGATAGTTACGGGGATAAACACCTCTCCGGCATTTTGTATCTCCATCGGATAACCGACAACCGCATGGCCGGTTCATTCTTGAAGAACCTCCGAGTCTTTCGACAGCTGTGCGGAAAGGATGCTCTGGAGAAAGTATTTCTCGTTACAACCATGTGGGATGAGGTCGATGAGGAAGTTGGCGACAGAAGACTTGAAGAGCTCAGTACCGAGTACTGGAAGCCGATGCTCCGACACGGGGCAAAGATCGCTCGTTGCAGGCGCGACGACGACTCCCCAAGGAAACTTATCCAGGACATTATACTCCAGGAGGATGAGCACCGGGTGTTACTACTCCAGCAAGATATGCGCAAAGAGAGTAAGGAGCTCCAGGAGACGGCCGCTGGGAAACAGCTGTATTCTCAGCTGGAAAAGTTGGTCGAGAAACAATCGGAACTCTTGCGAAGGACCGCCAAGGGGAAGAAGGCGGCTTCAAACCCGAGCACACTGACGGAACTCCAGGTCGAATATAATGAATTGCGCGCGCAGGTAGACGACAAGCTGCGTCAAATGCAAGAGTTGAAGCTGCCATGGTTTAAGAACGCTATGCGCATCTTTTCTTGGAAATGAAACTCTGCGTGAGTTGGTGTCGTATGTTCTAGGATATTATCGGACACTAATCACGTTCAACTGTTAGGGTTGATCACTTCTCTCCGGGTTGAGAGATTTAACCTCGGCCATGTGTCTACCGTAGCATTTCAGACACGATTTCACATCACTATGACTGTAATAATTTTATGAGTAGGACGCCTTCAGCATCTCAACCGGGCTTAGCATTGGCCGACTTTTTTGTGATAAGGTAGAGTGTATCGGTTATCTGCTGGAGTCCCGCTGCTATTGGGAAAAGCACAGAAAGCTTGGATGCCTGCGCTCGCTTCGGAAGTCACTTTAGGCGGTGTATGAGTAGAAAATTACACATTTAACAAGTCAAACTGGTCGAAAGCCTCCGAGCTGCGTGACAGTGCGATTTTCCAGCTCATTTTCAGGAACACATTGCACAGTACGACCTGATACAATCGGTGACCAGCGACCATTCCTACTAGGCTACGGCGTGATCGACGTCGGTAAACTTATTGGGGCATTTTGATGGCTCCGTCAGTGAGCCTGGCCAGAGTGGGGGATCTGTTGATGAATTACCAAAACGTCTTCGGGGGCCAATTTGTAAGCTTGTCTTTTTCCCACATGGTAGAATTTACATGATTCCTCTGCGGTAATGCTTTCTTCCAATACTCATGATCTCCACGTAAACCATTTGAGTTCCTCTATGCGCCGGGCTGCTGGTGTCTTGCCACGCGCCCGAGAACATCAACTTCAATATTGGTTTCGTTTGTACTTGACACACTTGGGTTTAATATTCGGTTCCAGGAGAGCCGAACCCTACTTGCCAGGGACAAGTACAGTAGATGTCTGGAGGGCCCCGGTCACTTCGTTGGTCGTCCTCATCGATGCC
>JBBPKK010000524.1:0-21902 GCA_038089215.1 Tylopilus vinaceipallidus
GAATGCGACTATTCGTCTGCGTACATCACCATATTCACGGACGGAGAAACCCCACTCGTTGGACACGGCATGACATTTACCATTGGTCGTGGAAACGAAATCGTGAGTCAAACTGCCTACTTAGTTCGAGGGGAATGTCACGCCACTCTCAGGTTTGTCAAGCGATTGCGGTGCTCGCCAACAAGCTCATCGGTCGTGACCCGGAGGATCTCTTCAAAAGCATGGGGCAAACTTGGGATTGGTTGTCTTCTGATCCACAGCTGCGATGGTGAGTGTGGGGCCTTTGGATGATCGGATTCAGCACCATGACTCGGATGTAAAGCTTCGAGGACTGACGTGACGTCTCCAAAACAGGATTGGCCCTGAAAAGGGTGTTATCCATATCGCATCAGCCGCTGTGAACAATGCACTGTGGGATATGTTCGCCCGTGCTCGGGGGAAGCCTCTCTGGAAGCTTGTCGTTGATATGACACCAGTGAGCACCTGCGATCCGTCCTAGAAAAATTCGCGTTGATCAATTTGTCTGGTTTAGGACGAGTTGGTAGATGCGGCCGCGTTCCGTTATATTACGGACGCCATCACACGCGAGGAGGCTATTGATCTGCTCAAGGCTAAGGAAGCAGGGAAGAAAGACAGGGAGGCCACTGTCAGAGAACTTGGGTAAGAGACCGTGCCGCCGACCCATCATCCCGAGCGCCTGATGAGTGTCCAGGTACCCCGCCTATGTCACCTCCGCGGGTTGGCTTGGTACGCTGACGACTTGGTAAGGGGACATTCGACTGATCCCCTAGTGATCATATAGGCTATTCTGATGAAAAGGTCGCTCGGCTCACAAAGGAGGCTGTCGCTGCTGGCTTTAACCACTTTAAGATGAAAGTTGGTGCAAACGTTGAATCTGATCTCCGCCGTGGATCGATCATCCGCTCTATTATCGATGACCCGCAGTATCTCCCTGCTGGCACGAAGGGCCGTGATCCGAATAGCCCTGAGCTCCAGGGCAAGAACGCGGGTCCAACCGGCGCCGTGCTGATGATCGATGCCAACCAAGTTTGGGACGTCCCTCAAGCCATCGAATACGTAAAGAAACTCGAGGCTATCAAGCCATGGTAAATGGGGCTTGCCGTTTCGTGCGCGAGACAATGCACTCACCCTCCACGACAGGTTCATCGAAGAGCCGACCGCACCAGACGACGTCCTTGGCCACGCTGCAATCCGCAAGGCACTCAAGCCTCATGGCATAGGAGTTGCCACCGGCGAACATGCCCACAATCGCATGGTCTTCAAGCAGCTCTTGCAAGCCGAAGCCATCGATGTGTGCCAGATTGATTCCTGCCGATTGGCGGGCGTGAGCGAGGTTCTGAGCGTACTTCTCATGGCCGCCAAGTACGCACGCGACCGACCAACGTGTCTAGGTTGTGCTCCACTGACGCCGCGTGCATCAGGTTTGGCGTGCCCGTGTGCCCACACGCAGGTGGCGTTGGCCTCTGTGAATATGTCATCCACTTGAGGTAGGGCTAGGCTCTGAACGCGGCTCCATCGGCGTCCGAAACTCATGGTGTTATTAGCTTGATCGACTACATCGCTGTCTCGGGGACGATGGACCGTAACGTCCTCGAGTTCGTGGACCACCTCCACGAACATTTCCTGTATCCTTGCTCGATCAATTCCAAGGGCCGTTACAACGTGCCCTCAAATCCAGCAGGGGGTTACAGGTGAGACCGCCCCTTGCCTGGCGTGCCACGTAGTTTCATTTATGCATTCCCCATCCTTGCAGTATCGAGATGCACGAAAAAAGCATTGAGGAGTACAAGTGGCCGAATGGCTCATACTGGGCCAACCAGAGTTACAACATTCACTAGGGTGACGATCAATGATGCTTTGTTATTATTCTATCTCGAGCGAGGATCGTGTTGGATTTGAATCATGCTCTAAACAACAGCAGGACTTAGTGAGTAGACAAAACTTATGTAAACTGAATTCAGTCTCCTGTGTCTACGGAGATATCAAAGATTGCTGTTCGTCATGGGTCGTGCACACATGCATGTAGGGTATGCGAGGGACCATAGAAATCATCCTCCCATGTGAACAAGTCTGACAGTCATGTACTTGATTCGTATAGATATAAAAAACGCTGCAAAACAGAACGGAAGGCACTACACAGGAGAAACAAGAAAAAGCGCTACACGTAGATGTATCATCGCAATTCAACCAGTCGAGCCAAACAGGAACGCTACATGGTTTGGTAACTCCCTGAAATAACACATGGATGAGCGTCTGCTGATGACAGAATTAGTTGAAAAACACACATATCCGCGCCTGCCAATCTCCGCTCCCGGTGGCCAAAATGTTGCCAGCCGGGCTAAGGTCTATCGATATCACTGGAGGACGGCTCAGAATCAGAGCTTTGGTTTGATTTTGAGTACCCACCAGAGTTCTTGTGTCCTTGGAGCATACACTGCACTGTTGCAGAGCGAGAATCCCAGAACTGTACACCACGGTCCTTCGACCCTGAAACAACCCACTGCCCATCGTGGGACACGGCAACCGACAAAACATAGTCCTATCGAACAAATAATAAGTCCAGAACTAATCAGTGGTCGTCCAACGCACCGTGTGACCCATGAAGTTCATGGTACATTGACTAGTTTTCTCCAATTCTTTCTTACCGTTGGCAGTGGCATCCTTGCGCTTGGCACCATTTACCAAGCCGCTTACGTCCCAGTATTTCAGGGTTTTATCCAGGCTACCGCTCACCAGCCCCTTGCCATCGGGAGTGAATGCCACGCTGTACACACTGTCCCTGTGTCCTCGCAACCGTTCGATTAACACACCGGTAGCAACATCCCAGATTCGGACGACCGTATCAAGGCTGCCCGCAGCGACGAGATGGCCATTTGGGGATATGGCAACAGAAGTCACCCCTGCATCGTTATTTAACGAATCGGGATCATTGATGGTGAGGACTTTCGACGAGCCATCGACCATATCCCAAATTCGAGCTGTTTTGTCGCCTGAACCCGAGACAATAAGGCGACCATCCAATGAAAAGTCAAGAGAGTAGATCTCTTGCTGATGGCCATCGAAGACATTGCGGATGCGCTTCTTGGCTATATCCCAAATCTGTAAAACAAAGTTAAAAATGTAATGTTACGAAAGAGGTCACTGCCTACCCGTATTTGTTTATCCTCGGCGCCAGTAGCAAGGTATTTACCATCAGGACTGAAGCATACACTGCGAATATACAAATCTCCAGCTTTCCCGGCAGACTCGTCAGCAAGGACACTGAATGGCATGCAAAATGACTACCCTAATATCAGAGAAAGGAAATACAGTTACACACCACGTCTTTGCTCCCGTCTTAGTATCGTAGATCTGTGCCGTGCGATTGCACCCAGTTGCAAGGAATTTCCCATCTGCGGAGAATCTCACACAGCAAACTACGCTGTTATGCAGGAGTCAGCAACTCATACCATATTAACTGCAAGATGAAACGTCGTTTTACCTCTCGTGCATAAGCGTATGTACCAATGCCACATCAAGCACCCGATCTACTTTTGAGTTGAAAACTGCAAACCAATCACTGCCCTCCTTCTTCAGTTCTGGTGGTACGTTGTGGGGGTCAAGGCCGTCCGGAAACTGACCCCCGTTCGAGGCATTGCTCACCGGAGCCAGTGAGTTCGAAGAGGGCGACGGGTCAGCGGGACCAGAGGGTGGTGGATTTCCAGGACCCGGAGGATATGGTGCATGTGCTGACGGGGGTGGAGGAAGCCCCGGGCCCTGGAAAGTGGGAGGGCCCGCCGATGCAGAAAGCTTTGGAGTGGGTCCAGGAACAAGGGAGGGGCTGTAATGATCTGTTGCAGATGGGGGAGGAGAAAAGGGAGTGCGATATCTATGAGGGGGCGGAGAACGTGTGAATGTGAGAGGAAAATGTTTACCTGGACGGTCACCCTTCATACGCTCCGTCTTGATACGTTTCGGGTCACGAACTTCGACAGGACGTTCACGCTCTCGATCGCGCTGCTCCCGCTCTCGATCACGAATCTCCCGCTCACGCTCGCGATCAGCACGTTCGCGGTCTTTCTCCCGCTCTCGATCACGGTCTCTGTCTCGATCACGACCGTAATAGGGGTCGTTGTAGGACCCGGGACCTGTGGCGGGGAGCACTCCGGGTACAGATGCTGGATGTGTAGGGGGACCGGATGGACCAACTGAAGCGGGACCAACGGCTGGGTGTGGTGGCGGATTTGCGGGGATACCCTGACGAGCAGCATGAAGTTCCGCCCGTAGCCGAGAAAGTTCTTCTTCATATTGTTGTCGTATTTTCCCATGCTGAGATTCCAGTTCGTAAAGTGATTGGCGGATGATATTCAGCTCGTTGATTTGAGACGTCACTGCCAACATGATGAAGTTTTCGAAGAAAAAGGAACAAAAATACATACCTTTGGATTCGTATTCGTCCCTTTGGTTCCTCAGGAGGCCCAAATCGGACGTGAGAACATCGAATTCCTGGCGAATGGTGTCGAAGGCCTCATTGAGCCTGGCGTGGGTGTGCTGACTTGGCCCCTGAGCAGGGGGACCCGTAGGCTGGAGGCTCCTGTGCTGATTGAAAATGAAGATGTTAGATGAATCAAAGGGAAGGCATTGGTGGGTAAAAGAAACGAAAAGTCCGAGTGGCCTGAAATTTTGCGCTGGCTGGCGGGAGAGGCCGATACGCGACAAGGGGGCCGCTGAGAGCGGAGTAGGGAATGCGTGTGGAAATAGAACGGGGAGGACGAGACAAAGAGCGGAAAAGAGGACTTACGTTGTAAATTGTGGAGGACATGAAGGAGGTTGGGAACGTTCGGGGTGGGTGTTGATCATCGCCCTTTATAACAAACGCTGGTGTTGGACCCTGCCCTTGCCTTCTTTTCCCACGTTTGGCGTTACCGCCGGCATGTCTATTCCGGGAGTAGTTGCACAGCAGGTACGGGTCACGTGCATGAATCTAACATGTCGGGTGTTTAATTTTTTTGATTTGTTATTTATTCAAACCCAGCGAAGATGGTTATCTCCACGGTGCGCACTTGGCCGGTGCTGTCCTCGTTCCGCGTCCGCGAGGCCCACTCGCCTCCGCGCCATAAGGGCTCACTTGCGTACAAAGCACGCCGCGGGTATTCGAGATCTGCGGCAGTCTCCATGACATAGGCGGGTCTCTTCGTCCACGGAGCCATTCCCGGAGCCCCGGTCGCAGTTAACTCGGCCACCGCCGGCCATCTTTCTTAACCCCCGATAGTGTGCGACTGTACTACACAAAGCCTCCTCGCTTCGGCTGCTTCTTCAGGTTGCGACCTTCGAGGTCAGGTTTTCCTCTACGGACACGTTCACCACGGCTCCGCGTCTGAATTGGTCGGCCATCGCTGGCCACATTGTACTCTCCGTGTTTTGATTCCCTCCCTGCCCTTGCCCCAGTACAGCACACCCGCGTTTGTATAAACTATACAGGAATTTGCCGGATGGCTTACGTAGATGAAGAATTTTTTCTGTCGTGCAATGTGGTGTTGGCAGGTCGTTGCGTGTCATGACGCAAAGACGGACCTCTACTGTGGCCCCGTTGCAACGCCAGCAAAGATTGGTGCACGTGTGGCATGTGAGGGCGTGTCTTTCGTGATCTCGTCTCGTTGCCAGCACGGCTAGACCGCGATATCGCGAGTCGGTTCGATTCGGAAATCACCAAACACATCCAGGGAATTTGATGTCACACCAAACCTTGCCTGCATTCCGAACAAGTCGCATACGGTTCGAGCCCACAGCTCATTGCGTTAAAGCACACCCAAGTAAGTTGATTTCCATTCCCTCGCTGTGTTACTTACTCCGCTCTTAGTTGAACACAGACTTTCACCAATCAGGTGAGCCTCCTCAGCTGGCCATACTTCCATGGCGTATCCTAACATGCTTCTTCGAGCCTGCTCTTGTCTCGTCCATGTTGTGCGATCTGGACCCTTTGTCAGCCCCGTCCTATTCTCTCAAAGAGGGAAATGGATGGCTAGCCGTCTTCAATCCCGATGCACGGCGTCAGATGGACGTAGAACTCGGTTCGAGTTATGCCCATAATGGGTGCGCACTCTCCGCATCACACGGTGATTTATCCGCTTTGAAACTCATCATAAAACGTCCTTTCTGATCAACCAGGGTCGTTTGCTGTGTAAAGTTCTCCTCCGATGGGTCGCTGCTCGCAGTTGGAATCGACAATGCAATCATCTTATACAACATTGAACAGCAGACCAAGTTGACGTCAGTGCACGTGCTATGGTCCCCGTTCCTGCAATTTGATGCGCTTCGTCCAGCTTCTTACTTGGCGGTGAACAAGATGGGCGCAAGGCCAACCATGCCCGTAGCGTTATCATCAGTCCTGGCAACAAATTACTTGTAGCAGGCTCTGAGGACAGATACATTCGCGTACGTGAACCATCAGTGCATCTGTGGCCCTCCTGACGGCAAGTCCGTAGGTCTGGGACGCGGAAACAGGCGAATTCCTTCGAACTTTGAGTGGACACACGGGTGAGGTTTACGCGTTGGCGTTCACGGCCAATTCTCGATTTTTATTCTCCGCATCGGGTGATCACACTGTCCGAGTATGGGATGCGACACAGTTCTCAGCCGACCTCACACGAACACCTGCACCCACTTGCCGTATTCTTCACCCACAAAGCTCAGAAGAGAAGTCATCGAAGAAAGTCGTATTTACCTCCGTTGCAGTCGACACAGCAGGATCCTTTATCGCAGCAGGGTCGCTGGATGGTACAGTGAGCATTTGGGATGTCTCCTCAGGCTCGGAGAATAACGCACCGATTGGTGTGCTCCTCGGGCACTCGGACGGTGTTTACGCTGTCCAATTCCTATCAAGTAGCATGGATAACACGGCCATATGTCTTGTGAGTGCAAGCTTGGACCGGACTTTGAAGTGCTGGGAGCTCTTCCCGGACGACAAGCTGTTCAAATGTAAAAAGACGCTGACTGGTCATAAGGTATGCTTCGTGCGTTTAGCACGACCACTGGCTCAAATTAAAATTTCACAGGATGCTGTTCTATCTGTCTCTGTACTGCAAGTGGGACGAGAGCAGCGCCTCGCGTCATCCTCCCGAGATGGGACTGTCCGACTCTGGGACCTGAAGACTGGAATCCCATATTTCATGATCCAGGGGCACACAGATACGGGTGCGCACTTCTTGGCGTGATCCACGACTCCTGTTTGACGCACATGACGTTTTCTCCAAAGTCACGTCTGTTGACCTCAGCAACAATGGGACGGTTCTTGCTTCCGGAAGCGGCGACCATCGAGTGAGGATCTGTGAGTTTCGTCCCAAATCCTGAGTCTATCAACTACTCAGGTGTTTCCGGCTTCTATGCAGGGAATTACGTCCTACAGTGATGTCTACGAGGCCAACGTTTGCGATGTTACACTGAATGAACCTACAAGTACACTTCGGACCGTCGGGGGGGTTAAGGGGTTTGACGGGTGAACTTCGGGTTACTGGTGATTTTAGGTGGAATGTGCCCTCGAATTCGGGCTCTATTTGGTTCTTGACCTACCTGCCTGCATGTCGCCGCGTCCTTGCTCACCCGCTGGCTTTCACTACTAGTACCACAATTAGCTTACCTAATACATAACTTGCACTTCCGAACCCCGGGGACCGCTTTGATCATCCAACATGGTTCTCGTCCTCATTATTGGCGACCTTCACATTCCTCATCGTACGCACGATCTTCCAGCCAAATTTCGGAAACTACTCGTCCCAGGAAAAATCCAACAAATATTATGTACAGGCAACGTCTGCGACCGAGAGACCTACGAATACCTGCGCACCGTGGCCTCTGACGTGTGCGTCGTAAGAGGAGACTACGATGAGGTACGCCCAGTTCTCCTACTCCGCCCTATGGCGGCGACGCATAGACCTGCACGCTCACCCGATGTTCTCGTCTGCAGAACACCAACTTTCCACCCTCAGCCACGGTGGTGCACGCACCGATCCGCATCGGCGTCGTGCACGGCCACCAGTGCGTTCCGACGGGCGATCTCGATGCGCTCAGCACCATCGCACGCCAGTTGGACGTCGACGTGCTCGTGTCGGGGCACACACATACGTGAGTCGGCCCGTCGCCTGCCCTGTACCCTTCCCCGCGCGTCCGCACCCGTCCGCACCTCTGTCGCGTCGTGACCATCCTTCCTGCTAGGTTCCAAGCCATCGAATACGACGGCCGGTTCTTCGTGAACCCCGGTTCGGCGACGGGCGCATGGACGGGACTTCACAACAGGTGATCGCGCGCGCAGCTCGTCTCGATACGCGGGACGTTCTGACGACTTTCTCTCAGTGATCCAACGCCATCGTTTGCGCTGATGGACATCCAAGGCGCTGTCGTCGTCACGTATGTCTATCAACTGGTCGAGGGTGAAGTGCGCGTGGAGAAGATCGAGTATCGCAAAGAGGTCGAGCCAGTCAGACCGGCCGTCGCGCCGCCGCCGCCGCTCACACAGTCCAATTCGACCTATTTAAGCGCAAGCGGGCCAGGAAGCCCACAAACAACCCAGGGTGTGTGGTAGTCGCATTGACGTGCATGTATAGTAGTATAGCATGCAGATCATGATTTATGATTTGGGGCGGGTTTTTTCCGTTTCGTGGTTACTGATTCAGTTCGGTATGTGTCATGCCCTTGATGATCAGATTGCATTCTCTTTGCGCTGCATTCTTTATCAAGTTCTCCGGCAAAGCCCGTTTACACATGTAGTTAGCGTATGCAGTGATCAAATGAAGCCCCGACGACATGAAATTCCTTCCGGGCCCGTGATTCTTTTTAGCGAGATTACACGGGGCAAGGTCTCCTTGGATTCTGTAAGAAAAACAAAATCTTGTCCCTGGCAGGAATTGAACCTGCGGCGCCACGGCACTGTGAGTTCCACAACGTGGCGATTTAACCACTAATCGACAGGGACTTGTTTGAAACGGTTGAAGAAACTGGGTTGGGGACCTCAGTGCCAGTAGTATTCCGCATCCTACTTGGATTAAACCATGATGAGACCGCTGCCCAAGAGTTCCGAGAGAATCAAGCAAACACTGCACGGGGGGTCAACCATCCAATGTCCTGGCGGGAGCAAAAGACAGGCAACCCGGGACATGGATGCACAAGTGAAGTTGAGGAACTCTCAGAGCGCCCCGTGCACATCGCCTCTCTAGACGACTTCCACCATGATTCATGCGCAGAACTTACAACAAGGTACGCGGCGATCTCCCAAGCCGAGTACATTGGAACGGGATCATTACACAGAACGGCACCCATGACTGAAACTCATGCCCCTTCACGAACTGTCATGTTCGGCACGTCAAATCACTATTCCAGTCCTCGGACCCGACCCCCTCCTTGACGACAAATAGCCGATACGGATCATACTTGTTCTTGATGCTCTTCAATGTCGCATAATGTGTGCCGAAAAACGTATTCTGCCAATCAACCTCGAACGGGGACGCCTAGTTGGTTGCAGGGTGCGTGAGGCGACTTTTGCCAAAAATGCAATGGCGAAGACGCACTTCGTTGAAATATGCGCCGTCATCAGGCGATACATCGTACATCGCCTGGACCCATCCCTTGGCTTGTTGAAAAATCCCCTTAACTTCTGCCGACGGCGCGGAATCATCCCAAGTATACTCGCAAACGGCATGCACGAAAGCATTTCTCCATGCAGGATTTAACCCAGCAGAATCGGCGCTAAACTGGCTCACTCTACCACCAGCGACCATACTGTTCGGATCAACCACCGTCAATCAACACACAGAGGCCCTACAGACAAAACTTACTTCAATTCTGCGTTGCAGTCGATGAGTAGTTGTGCAACCTGGCTGGCATTAGACGCAACTGTACTCGACGAGAGAAGACGGGATGTGTAGAACTTATTTGTGCCTGCGCCCATCCCGGCAGAAGATAGGAGTGATTGGAGCGGGTCATACCAAGAATAATAGTAAGACATTGTACTTGCAGATGCGACTCCATGGGGTGTCAAGGACTCCGTAAAGTTTTTCCATCCTTGCGTCGTCTCCATAGCGGTTTCGTTGGTCATGTTTGGCGCGTAATAAAAGAAAAAGATTTCTTGATTGGATATTATAGCGTATCCACCCCAGCCGTCATCAGTGAATTGCACTTGATAGCGCAAGAGCCCCTCGACTAGCTCCGGTAATACGGAGGAATTGGTAACATTTGCCTGGAACGTCCACTTCTGTACTGGAACCATGGGATGCGTGCGGTAGGTGACTGAAGTCACCACACCATACGTGCCCCCGCCCCCGCCACGCAAGGCCCAGAAGAGATCCGAATTTTGATATTCGTTCGTAGTCAGGTATTCGCCAGTGGAAAGCACCACAGAGATTTCCAAAGCATTGTCAACGCCTTGAAGAGACAGTCAGCCTTGTGTATAAAACGTCTGTAGACCAGGAATTTACCGAGACCATAGCTGGGCGACAGAGGACCATGTCCTCCACCGGCCAGCCATCCACCAGTGGCACCGATAGAAGGTGCACCACCACCAACCATTAGACGACCATGGTCGTTTGCGGCAGCATATGCTTCTGCCCATTGTACGCCCGCACCAAGTGTCATAGCTACACAAGTAGGCTCGTCAGCGAACAGAAAAAAAACTTCCAAATAGACAGACTGCCTGACCTTCAGATGTCTCGTTCTCCGGTGCGCCCCGCAGTCTGAATGCGGGGTCATACGTTATGTTCTTCATGTTATGCGTCCAGACCACGAACGAATCTTGCGCTGCACTACGTCCAAGAAAATCATGACTATGCGTGCATGTATTGACGTCAGGCATGAATCACATACAGGCGGCGCGTCCGTCAAAAGATACAATGAACTCACCCAGTGTTTTTCACGACCGTCTTCAGGCCATGCTTGGTCACGAACCTGATCGCCGCTCGTACGTCAGCCACGGAGCGCGCATCTACACCCACAACTGGCACCGGGCCCTGCCCACACACTCCGGTGATGCTCGTATTCAGAAAGCATGTGTCCAATGTCCCATTGGGGAACATGTACGCCTCCCAATTCCCAGCCTCCATCGAACCGGGGTGTAATGAACGCCAGGTGTCATTGGACCAGTTTGCGGTGACCTCTGTACAGTTCCCAGATGGATCAGAAGCAGGGTAGCAGGGGGATGCAGTGGGGTGAGGATAAACAAGAGGTTGGGAAAGCTGGGATTCAAGTAAGGAAAAGGCGGAAGGTGAAGGCCAACAGGATTGGTCGCTGGAACAAAGACAACCTGAGCTTGAGAGGACATCGCTAGCTTGGGAAGCCTGGAAGAGGCTAGCAAGCGCACCAAGGAACACAAAACCGGAGAACATACCCATCCCCGCTGCAACACAGCTCTAGCAAAGAGAGGCCTAGCAACTTTTATACCTATCCCGCTCGCTTCCCGGACGACGGCCTATATCAGAAGAATAACGTCAGGATTATTACCCAAAAAGCGACCGACCCGCTGGCATTGCTCCGAGGTTAATCGAACGGAGAACAGTCCAAGCCCCTGTAAGTAGCCTACTTCGATGTGTGATCACATCTCCTTGGCTGATTCGTTGATCCGGGTCACCGTACATCGCGACGTCCAGTCGGGAGCCATGATCAGGGGTCCGCAAACAATGAGTATGACTGATGAACTGGGACAGGATATAACCGAACAAAATTCGATTTAGCCGAGTCGTTTGCTTCATCTGCCAGCCGAAAGTTGGATGAGCGATGGTCCAACCCCTCCAAAAACGGGATAGTCCCAACCTTGACGACATGTCAGCCAACCAGAGGTCGTAAAAGCTGCTAACAGATATTGAACTAGCATCTGTCAGCCGAAAGTTGGATGAACCATGGTCTGACCCGAGGTTCCAAAAACGGAATAGTCCCAACCTTGACGACACGTCAGCCAATAAGAGGTCGCAAAAGCCGCCAAAAACTCGCAGAAAACGTTATGTGAAAATACTGCTACCTGAGTGAGCTAGCTTCAAGTAAACGATTACGTAACCTTCGCGCCTCTAAGTATTTACAGATCCGAAAGTATCCACTGAGTGTGAATTTGATGATGCTGAACGTTGACGACAAAGGGTGTATATACTATCATGAACCTGGACCTGCAAAATGACCTAGAGATGCAAAATGCATTCTGCTGCAACACACAACGCAAATAACGGCTTGTACTTGTGGATATAGCTTGTAATACAGTTTCTATAGAATCTTGTATTTTTTTTTCAGACACGAAGCTGTTCTATCCCCGTCGGCTTCGTATCTATGCATTGATACCCCTGTTTCTGATGAAAAACACCCAGGAGCCAGCAAGATTCATCTCTAAAAAACACTCAAAAAATGTACACGGATAGTACATACTCCCACCTATCTTTTCCCCATTTTTCCGAATGGATTTCTATGATATGTAAGTTACTACCATGTTGACCTTTAGAAGTGTGACAAATTCGAGCGGAGTTACACCTGTGAATGGCGGAGTCGAAGGTTCATCAAGTACTTCGGCACGTCGGAGATTGATTTAGTACCATGTCACAGTGTGACACCCACCCCACACGCAGATGAGAAATTTTGCAACTCCCTGTCAGCTGCTAAACCGGCATCGCGCTGGCAATTAATTTGTTGTTTCAAGTGCCTTTCATCATTGTAATCCTTTTTTTACATGGGCCTCTATGACTCTAGGTAGTTTTTTTGTTTATGTATAGATGACGAATGTCGACATGTTTGCAAGTGGTGTGCACATTTTGCAACTCTGGGCGCATGATAGTAGGGACTTACAGTGATACCCTGATGCTGCAATTCCCAGTCTTGTCATTCTTGGACGACACAACATTATACAGGCGGCCCAGACAAACTGAGAATATATCTGGGCAATAACCGTCGGAGGACCAGTTTTACCGAGATATGACGGCGACTGTGAACGCACCCGCTGAGCTGAAGTAAGGTCATTGGGCAGCATGCATACATTTCTTGCCAAGTAGCTCCAGGCCCGGCCGGCTGTTGATACATTGATGCATCATCCCTTCTGTCGGGAAGTTGCATCGTGAGAATTCGAGTACCCCTTGTCCTTGGCTTGTGCTGTCATCCAGGCCCACGTACCGAGCTCGAGGCGCATGATCCGACATGAAAACAAAGAGTTACGCGCTACAAATGAACCAAACTCATTTGCTGCTCATCCCTTCGCTCGGTCACGTTCACAACCCAAGTTCGACGGGAACGGTGGTGCAAGTTGGTCTCCGCAGTGACGACGGAGAAGGGTATATGCATCCCATTTAAGAGGAGGGGAATACTGATACCCATGCAGATATACATCCAACACATTTCTTGCCGAGCAATCATCCGTGACGGTCAGTGTTGCATTGTCATTGACGTGTCAGTTGATGTCCTTGATTAAGGCCCGTCAGAGGACAATCGAAACGCTGCTCGTTGGCCACGTTAATGCATTGCACAGGCTGCCTAAATGCGTTGTCGTTCGAGAGGCTGCATTCGGATATTCACTCGTTGGGAGTGAGTTGATGTCTACTTCCGACGCCGAGACATCTGACATCCATTATTATCTCGCTAGTCAAAAAGCCTTGGAAGTACGGACGTGGAAAGCAGTTCTTTCTCGGGGACGTCATGCTTCAACCTGCCGAAGAGAAATGGATCTTCCATTTCAAAGTTGATCCGGATTGATGGCACATGCACGAGCCAATGTTGTTTACATCTCGCTGGAACGTGGCGCAATCAGGGGGCCTATTATAGCGCACTTGTACTACCTTAGTTCTTTTCTACCCATCGTTCATATTGTCCCCCTGCGAGGCTAGCGCGATATCTGTCCTCGATACTGCTGCACACGTCGTCCAGATGCGAGAGTGCCTCGAGAAATGCGTCAAGAGACGAGAGCCCGTCTGAGCACCATGTAAGCTCGGAAATAGATTGACCGAAAGAGGCACATACCATACATTTGAATGCGTAACTGTATGAGGTTTTCAGAAGGATGGGGGACACTATGCACGCGTGTCAACAGGTTGGACCGGTATGTGATCGGGGGAGATCGAAGGTGACAATGGAGTCGGAGAAGAGAATGTCGGCAGGTTACTCTGGCTCACCTGTAACCACAGAACTCTACTTTGGGGCTACAGACGTTCGGTCAGCGGAGATGTCTGCATCGCACATCGTGTACCACACTTTTTCATAAGCATCCAACGGAGGGCATTACCCATCGTATGCGACTCGTCAAATATTTGATAGGTAGCTGCAGAGAGGTCCGGCGCTGCTCCTTTCATCTAGCGAGTGTCATAACGCGAGGTGACAGCGAAACGAAACAGCGTACAATCTTGATTTTCTGAGGGGTCTCTGCCATTGTGGTCGACGGCCAAGGGTCTACACAAACGTTCACAAACACATGTGTCGCCATGGCTCGCTTGGGCCCGGGCAGGTCTTGCATGACGCATTGTGCGCGCGTCCATAAAACGCGTCCAGGCCGTAGCATCGTCACTCGATAGATGGATCGCCCCTTCCTCCCTCCCCTCCGCTCCCTCAATCTCCCACAGCCCCCCATTCCCCAGGAGTGCCATCAGGTAGGGGGTCGTTGTCCCATCTCCCTGCGGTCGCTTATCCATACAGCTCTGTGTCCCCAAGTTCCGTGTCCCGTCTGCGCCACGACAGCGACCCCAAGTTACCTCACCTCCCCAATCGCCACGCCCACATCCATACATGAACGTCCCCATTGCGCTGCCGACGACGCCAGGCGCGCCACTGCGGGAGCGCCACTTTCGCCTCGTACCTGCCACCTTCGGATGGTTCGATGCCCTCATGTTGGTCGAGTCCGCCCTGCCGGACGCGCCCCCGCCTCAGCAGGCGTTCCTCATCTTGGAGCCTGGGATCCGTCATCTGTGCGACGGCCAACTCCCTGCCGCTCACGGGGCACGTCTGACTCCCTGTCCCATCGTCCGCTCTCCGGCAGTAGCGCCTCAGATGACGGCCTAGACGGGTCACTCTTTTCTTCTTTGTAAACTCACGATCGACACTGCATGTATTTGTTAGCATGAGTGTATTGTCTGCATTCATTGTAATTCCTCTTCCGCACGGGATGGCGAGCGGATTCCCAAGATGTGACAACAGTAGGAATTGTACCGGCCAGTACCTTTCTGGAGAATTTATTCACTTTCTTGTCTCGCTTCGACTTGAGCCTGAGATGAGGCCTCTCACCGGTCGAAGGCATCCTGAGCCGGGGTTCGCTGATCGAGAGACAAACGACGCGCGACCATTGCCGGGTTACGCTCCATTAATGTCAAGGAGGTCGGTCAAACAATCCGCTGCCCCACAGCAATAATGCTTTAACACGCGTTGACATTTGGGTAGTAGACCCAGTGGTCGCCCAGAACATGTCTTATGCAGGCCAATGTGGCTACCAGATTGCGTACAAGTCAATCTTTGAACAGATAAGAGAGAGGAAGCGAATCGGTCAACTTGAGTGGCAACGACCCACTGGAACTTAACGAAATCATCAGCAAAAACAAACATTGTTCAGTCAGCCCTCTTTCTGAACAGAACCTTCACGGTGTCATTCCCTGTGCTGACGAACCCAAAATGCTTCGCATGTGGGCATGGCGTGTTATCATCCAACTTGACGTCGTATGTCATGACAACATGCGCCAGTATCGTTTTAAGCTCGATTGCAGCAAAGAAACGTCCCGGACTGCGAAGGAATAGCAATCAGCAATCTATGTTATATTTTAGAGGGGAAAGGTGGCTTCTACCAGGATTGTTTTCCATGGCCAAAAGGGAGATATTCGGGGGCTGTCGAGACAAGGGCATGCTTCACACTGTCTCCGTCCTTTTCGTGCATTTCAGCAAATCGAAAGGGTTTGAATGTGGTAGGGTCCTCGTAGAACTTTTCGTCCAACTGCAGGGATCGACTAGGAGTTCCGACCAGCGTCCCTTTCGGTATAAAGGTTCCATTGGAAAATGTGAAGTCTTTCATGGCTTTCCGTAAGATGCCAACTAACAGCCAGGCCATTGAAATGCTCGTCTTCTGAACACGAGCACAGGTACTCACTAGAACTCGGCGTTTCGATGCGCTGACACTCCTTCAGGAAACTATCAATCTTGGACATCTTAGCCAGGGCAGCTCTCGACCATCCCTCTTTCTCAATGACAGATTCGACCTCCTCACGAAGCGGTTGCATATACTGAGGATACGCGGCAAGGTAGAATAATGCGTAGGTCACGCTCTGCGGTGTCGCATGAGTCAAGTTGAATCAGCAGCTCACAATGGCCCGGACATACCCTGGCGGTTGTCTGGTACGAGTTGATTCGTAAGCATCAACTACCCTCCGATAAGAATTGCACATACATGAATGGCAGCGAAATTGACAACCACCACACGGATTGCCAATGATTCTACCGTCAACTTCCGACTATCCGCTTCCCCCATCAACCAAGATAAAAGATCATTCTGATTGAAACAACAGCGAGTACATTAACGTCAGGAAGGAAGGAAGAAACTAAACGAACAGGTTGTCCTTCCCACACCTTTCCATACTCTTTCATGTGTTTCAGTCTTTCCTCGATCATCGGACCAAGATATTTCCGAGAAAGCTTGGGGGCCCGATGAACACTTGTGAAGAAACCAGCAGCAAACCTGAAATTGGTGAAAACCGGTCCCAGAGAAGCAACCCGAATAGCTTACGGTCTTAGAAACTTAGGGAATAGTCCGAGTACTCGCATTGCTTTGTCAATGCTAACGGCGTACTGCACATTAAGATCAATCCAATCTTGATTACGGCCTAGAGTGAGGAATCAACATTAGGACCCGACCAGTGAGAGAAAACCAAACATATTGAGAGGCCGATGAATATTCTATTGCTTGTCCTGCAGACGATGTTGCGGAGGGTATTTAGAAGTTGCACACTCTTCCACTCTGAGTGTTGCCTGGATCAATGCGGGCAACACCTTATCGGAATAGATTATGGCTCACCATTACCACTGAGATCCAGAACATCATCGAATGCTGTGACGATCTCATCTCTAATCTCGGGATACATCGTCGCAACATTTCGAGTAAGTTGCGAGCGAATGGTTGCAACATGATAGGGCCTCTCATGAATGTCGCGCTGTAAAAACCTTAAGCCAAATAGCTGCCAATGGCGTCAAATACAAAGTAGGTCCCGGCAAGTCAATTGCTCACATCATTGGAGCCTTCCGCAAATGAAAATTCGTCACTGGCCGCTCTCGAGAGTTCTTCTATATGTTCGCGACTTTGTACAATGACTAGCCAACCATACAGGACAGAAATCTTGAACGGGGTAAATTTGTGCTACAGGACCGTCATGATACTCGCTAGAGAGGCCGACAACTACAAGCTTGCCTTCTCGTATCTTTCTTGTATAATGTCTGCAACGGTATCTGCACCGTGAATCAAAAACTTGTATATCCTTCGCCAGAAGTCAAGAAAGCCACTGGGTCCCGCACTAGGAAACGCGTCGAGCTGGTACGGCCGTTCATATGCTTCAGCGGGGAAGAGTGTCATGCATTCTACTCACGTTGGGACCCTGCGAAGGCCTTGCGATAACGACAACGGTAGCGATAATGCCTGCGAGGGCGCAGATGACATTTGAAACACACTGTGGTATTTCTGGGAGCCAGTGGGAGTTCATAGTGAGTGGAGAGTGGATAGATCAGCTCCCCAATACTCATAGCCTTGCCCTATATATGTAGCCCGGAGTCTGAGATGCCAGAGTGTTTCAAGAACCTGCAGGACCGCAAGCAACGTGAAGGATTTCATTTTACATCGTGACAACTTCGTCGAAAGGCCGCCGGCGTTCGGAGCACCTTTGTGATCCTGGCATCACCGTAGCCTTTTCAAATTTCTGATGAGGCCATGTCCGGAAGCACAGTTCAGAATTATCAATTATAGCGCCTACCATATGAAAAGGCCTAATAAAAGTGGGTTGGACAGTTCTGTAAAATATGACACGGACAAAGTGAAAGTGTACAATAAAATTATCGCCGCGGCGATGAATGTGACGATGGCGTTAGGATGTCGCCTTTCCTGGGTACGTTTCCTCACGATGAAAGATAGATCTTGCAGGGGGCTAGCGATGCACCACCTACTACGCCGTGACCGCAGTATTTCCCGCCTACTGTCCCAAGCTTGCATTCCGCTTTAGGACTGTATTGAACTTTGCGTCCGAACGTCGGGGTCATTTGTTCTTTTCCAGTAATCCTGGAGCCAGTCTGCCGACGGAGAGAACGCCCGAGACGATAGAAGCGGACCAGACCGGAGTCGGGGGAAATCCGGGGAATCAGTTGGCCCTTGGCTCTTCAAACATTGGCGTGGAGACAGAGAACAGACTCGTCCTCTACTATCATAAAATACCAAATGCATACACACACCCAAATGCACAATTGCCTCCCTAGCACACAATTTTACCTATTTCTATCCAGAGACACCTAGGGAATCTGGATCAGAGTGTATTTAAATATATACAATTTTATAATAGTAAAAATGTGTTGTGGAAAGCATAGCATAGAAATGGGAGTGGCAAACACCAAAAGACACAGTTTCTGGGCATTCTGAACCAGATCTGAAACCAATCTAATACATGAAGTAATGATTTGCTCCAGGCAAGTTTCATAGGTCCATCTGGAGGTTTTGGAGATATCAGAGCGTCGGTAGAGCCTCGATGCTATTCAACGATGAAAAAACTCTAGCGTGACAAAACCTGCAGACAGGGGTGTCACGCCATGCCAGGATTCATCATCATGGCCCCGCTTCGGTTGTGCGGTTAGACTCTAAAGCGGAGTATGTCGGATCGGTAGATTTCGACCTCGTCGTATTCATTCCATTCTAGCAACTTCGGAACCTCATTTTTTGTTTCCGTAGTTACACGAGCTTATAGAGGAGGGTCAGGCTACATCCCCTGGTGGATACGAGGGGGAAAAAAGTGTAGTTGTGTTGTTATTTACTTGAGAAGCAGCTGCATCTGGGGCTCATTGATAGTACTATGGATCTCCGACCAGTTCACGTGTGACTGGACTTGGGCAACCTGCCCCGGGCCATGCCATTCGGAATCGATGCCGTACCTGCGCGATTTCGACGATCATCGGGGCTGATTAAGACTGGTTACTCTGCACGGACCCGAAGCGCTGAGCTTTGGATTGGTATCCGGACTCGACCAGGGACAAACACTGCAGAACGAGTCGAAGAAACGTAGACGTAGTTTGCACGTTTCTACTCCTGGCCCAAGTTATCAATCCCAGCCCACTGGCTCCCGTGCTCCTTTCCACATCTTTGATTCAATCAATTTGTCATTGCACCTGCATTCCTTCCACATTAGTTGCCTCGTGAACTTTTGTGAAAGAGAAGGTAACTCTGCTGACAACGGTCGTGACGTTGAACAAAGAATAAATCTTATGGTGCGTGCAGGAGCCATTATCCCCGTGGTATGTCGATTGGGTCTAGCTTGGACTCAGATACTGGCAGACTGCAACGCGCTCGTACTATCCTAGCCCTTTCTTCCCATCGTCTGTATTGCCTTCCCGACAAGCTGGCGCAATGTTCAAGAGGACGGAAATGCAAGGTTTGAAAACACTGACGTCGTCTGACCAGTATGATGCCACGGGCAAAGCTGGCGTTGTACAATGGGATCACCACTTGCCCTCGCTTTGGCCGATGCTACATCCATTATTCCCTATCCCATATAATGTGTCCAGCTCGTAGCAGCCTTACTATCATTTGCATTGCACGATAACCTATGGATCCCGCTCGCCCTACCCTTCCCCCTCTCCACTCCCTCGATCTCCCCCGTCCCCCCATACCCCAACCAAACGGCGGGAGCAATGGGGTAGATATCCTTTTTCCTCCCTTGTATTTGTATCGCTCATCCAACCGCAGTTCCATGCCCCAAAATTCATTGTCCCCCCAACACCACTCCAAGGGCGCTCCTACCAGGCTCACACTACATCTTCCGCGACGTCAGCGCTTGACGCCCGCGCGCGAACATTTCGCCTCGTTCCTACCACGTTCGAGCAGGCCGATGCCGTCATATTGGTAGACCCCACCCCACCGAACGCGCTCCCGCCTCAAATCGCTCAGCTCATTGTTGGGCCCGCGCTCCAGCGCCTGCGCGACCGTCAGTACCCGATGTATGAAGGCTCGATTGTACTTCCGTGTCACATTGTTTCCGGTCCATGCCCGATGGCCTGACAAAATACCTTTCTTTTCGTTTCTTTTTTGTTGTCCTCTCTATAAACTCAGGGGTGACACGGCATGTGCTTTAATGACTACTGTGTTACCTGTACGAGTGGATACCCCGAGTTACATGGGACTTGGTAGGAACGGAGCCATTTAAAGTTGATCATGCATTTGTACACGGGTCGGCAAACCAGGCTGGAAGCTTAGATCTCAGTTCCATAGTGTGGCTCGTCAGAGAAGGCATCTCGCCACCAACGCTTCAACTTTGGCACGCACGCAAGTCAATATTCGTGGGTTTATCCATTAGAATAGTGGTAGAAGATAGAACCTGCAGACTCGGGGTCAACGCCCGTGTCTACTCCTCGGTGCAGTCATCCCGTTGCTAGCCCCGCGGGACTGTACAAATCCGTTGACTAATGCGTCACACAGCTCGACGACGAGGGTACCGTCGCCATGTACGGCTGTATGAGCACCCCTGTGCAGGGCTGAGTCCGCGTCCGCGTGTACCCATCGTGGTTGGTGCCTCAAAGAAGCTCCTCCGCAGATTGCGGGGCAAGCCGTACGCACACGGCATGTCATCGTGCCTGTAATTGTAATACGCCGACTGGTCGGTCGCGATCATCGTGGGATCGCAGATCGAGATGCGAAACGTCGGCGTCCCATGATGCTGTAAATACGCACGCATGAGCGGGTCTGAGCCTCCAGCGCCGGTGTGTAGTGAGCCCTTGGAAGTCAACGTCGTTTCATGGCATGAATTAAAAACACCATCATGTTTGTGCTCAGCATCGATGCAAGATACCATTGAGATGGTCCACCACTTTGATACACATGTTGTTGCCTACTTCTCGCCCGACACAGGATTGCAAATGCGGAACGAGGGGAAGCGAATGGTCGTGTCCGGCACTCAAGTGAACCTACGACTCGCCCAGAAAGGTGAGACTAGTCCTTATTGATGAAGAGGGAAGAAAGGAGTGGGCCAGGGCACCGGAGGGATGCTCTGTTAGACTGATATGCATCGTGAACAAACCCACGATATACCTCTCGTTGCGTCCAGGAATAGGTTATATGTGTAACCAGAATCATTTGCTGCTACAGGTCGAGTGCTTGCCTTTGGTGTTCAAGACAGAAACACTGCAAGCTCGTGAGCATCTGGCAAGTTGACGCACGAACCACTGTCAACGCGTCCCCTAAATAGAAAACACACACCTTGTTCAAGCTCGAAGCAAGCATACGAATCCAATGGTAGGATGCGCATGCACGGCACTACCCCGACCTCGCGACGAGAATCCAGTGGACAACAATGCTTTGCTAGGTGGAATCGGTACTCTTAACCTTGGCAGGTTTGATGATGTCATTAAACTCATTTACAGAGCTGCAACTTGGAAAGGTCGATATCGAACTTGAAATAGCAGTCCAATGTCGAGATATCTGAAGCCTCTGTCTCTGGCTGGTAAGGGTATCCATGCCATCCCGCATCTTGTGAGCAGGCCTAGTAGTAGGGTTTTCTCACACTTAGCGTGAAGATTTCTGCCCACGGTAAAGTTTGAGGTGCACGAGGTGAGTTGTGTCAGGATGTTGACATCTGCGTCAAGTCCTCTGAATGGCAGATATCTGATACCACTGTTGGGTAGCGTTGTCGCATGGTCACTTGTGATATAATCAACGCAAGATCAGCGTGCGGTGCCCGCCT